>VUQS01000670.1:0-18927 GCA_015108495.1 Heterochromis multidens | reverse complement strand
TGACAGAATTCTTCACCTTCGCCTGCAGGTGAAGCACAAACAACGTTTTAATATCCTTTATATAACAGCGCTGTGTTGCAAAACACAACAGGCTTTTAGTGTTTTCCTGAAACTGTGTTTTCTTGTTTGCATATAAAATGAGACTCATCGCAGGCTGATCATCCGACGTTGTGCGTGGCCTTTTTTTTCTGTGCTCTGTACAGGTGTGCCTGTCCCATTTTTGCAGTGTTGGCAGATTTCTGCACCATGACTGTGATGCTGTAACTGTTGAATGTGGATAGGATTTCTTCTTTTATATCATTTTCAGATGTCTCTTTAGGCATATAAGAGCGACTTTTGCAATTATCCTGAAACGACTCAGAATAAGTGATTGTTTTGTGGTCCTCCAAAGCTGCAAACTTCCGCACAACCTGCAACTATGTGCGTCACATTTTACAGGGGGGAGAGATGCCTTTGCCATGCAGACCGCATTGCTCCCACCCCAGTGTCACTGACAGGCTAACTGCACACCAATATTGCGTCCCATGCACGGACCTGTCTGCAATTCCCAGCACGTAAAGCAAGAAAGCTGTCAGTGGTGTATTTATAATGTCGAAGTTAACAAGCCCTGCTAGGTCTGACACCCTATCTGCCGCCTCAGCAGCAACGTGCAACGCAGCCTGTCCGGGCCACCTTTTGTCTCCATCCCTAACATGTGATGTTAACAGCTTAATGCAGCTTCTACATGGCTCGGAGAAGACTCAACCCACAACAGAGCACAGTGTTAGGAACAACCTTCTGCTTGAACGAACCGGTTTTGGAATAATTTATGTCCCACCCATGTTCTGTGTGTGAATGGTGTGACGGGACTTTGCTTTCAGGTTGGACGCTGTAGTAGATGTTATATGGTTGTTATCATATGTGGACAGATATAATATGTGCGTCACATGGAGCTTGTTGCTTGTGCGTCTTACTCCTTACTAAGACCTCATTAATAATGACAACAGGAATTTCTGCAGCATGTATCGCATTTCTTGAAACAAAATCTGTGATAATTATTTTGTGTTTTCACCTTAAACCTGACAACCCGACAATGACTTAATAACAGCCTCTCAAAAACATTGATAAGTGGGATCTTAAAGTTATTTTTCCTGTTCATTTTTACTATCTATTTTGTGTTTAACTTAATGTGTTTCTACTGATAGTTTTGGTTGGAGCAGCATAGGCGTAAGTTAATAGTAAGTTAAGATAATATTGCCACTATTATGCAGTGTCACAGCTTGTGTTCAGGGACAGTTAAAGAATGATTGGAGCTATTAACTTATCAGTTTTGTTTACTCAAACCTATAGTCCTACATTAAGAATAGATTTAAGCAGTCACCAACACTGGTGTACAGCAAGTGCATACTGACAAAGGTACTGAATTACACTTAAATCTAAAAGCACATGACCTTTTTGCTTATACATAATGCTAGTTAGTACACACCAAAGAAGTGTATATACATTACTGTACACATAAAATTTGAATGAGTGTTATTTTTCTCCAAATATGCATCAATCATCAGGTAACAGGAGCATAAGTTGACTGCCCTGTGTGTCCCTCTACAGTTTTTGAATGGGTTTCTGTAATTAAAGCTTGTCCTCCAAGTAATCAACTCCCCAGATTTGTGAAAAAAAAGAAAGAAAAGAAACACTATACCACAAACCAGTACTGCAGGCCTGCTGTCACTGTGCCCCTGACATGCACTGCACTGGATCTGTCCGTGGTGCTGATGCTCATTTTCACACGCTAAATCAGCTTTCTCGAGTTCAGGGTCAGCTTGTGTGCATTTACCGTTTACAGAAGAAGTGTTTTAACTGCAGCCTTTGATGGCTAAGGGAAATGTATTGCTGAATTATCTCCGAACTAACCCTAACCCTGCAGACCTTTTCAATACGCCACTATGGTCCACGGTTGTGCAGGCAAGTGACTGATGCTCAGTCTTTTAAAATACCCATTCATATTTTCATACATGGTGCTCCAGTTGCTGCTGATCTGCTATTTGTGAGCTGATTCCACAGACTGCCATATATGCAAGACAAATGCAGGGAACTGACTTGGACATAGTTGTGGCAGTATTACTATGTGTTCATTCACACTTGAAAAGGCTCTTAAAATTTATATCTGTGTATTTAGAGTGAGATAAAGAATATATCTTACTAGAGCCCTATGTTTCACATACTTTGTTGCCACATGTGGTTTTAGGCTCATTCACTTCAAAGGAAATCCAAATTGGTTTCTCATCACATATAGGACAGTAACACCTGTCATTTCACCATTTTTTTTGCCCATAGCCCTTAATTGGAGGCTTTCATTGTGTTTCTACTGTAACATGTTAGAAACAAGCTACTGGTGGGATGAACCAGCTGTTTGAAATATTTATGCCATCTCTATGTCTGTATTATAAATTCACTCAAGTGGGAAGAAGATTCAGGAGAAACATCACACAGCTGTGTAAAGCCAGCTGTATATCACAAATGGCATATTATAATAGTTTGCATCAGTGAGTAAGTGCTTATTTAATTCCACCAATTCAGATTGTGTAATTCTGGTCAACGCACTGAATCTCTGTCATTACTGTATCTGTACTGAAAGATAAGCTTGTCTAGCAGGCTACAGCAGTTTAATGCTAATCTGGACTTATTCATGTGTTTCCTGCTGCTTTCTCCATGTGCAGGAATTAATGCCCTTCATATTTCCTATTGGTATGGGTCTGTCTGATGATAGAACATTTTCGCCACTGTTGTCTTAACATATCTACCTATCAAGTTATGTCAATAGGGACATCAGTGACTAAGTTCTGTACATCTCTAAATTTCCATGCCAGGTTAAGATGACCTCTTTTTTCAATATGCTAATACTGTTTTCTTTTTTCCTTAACAGCTGGTTACATCAGTGACTACATCAGCCCTGTTGTTTATGATGGTGAGAGTGACAGCGGCATCAAGGTCCCGTCTCCTGATCCCCTCTACGATGGTATCCACAGTGACTACGGGGCTCCTGACTCTGAGTCTCCTGACAGCCCTGGCTCAGAACTCACAGATGGCTATATCAATGGAGATGCTGCAGTGAGCGAGGGTTACACAGTCGATGCCTTCTTCATCACCGACGGCCGCTCGAAGAGGAAAGCTCTTGGCAGCCCCAGGAGCATCCAGAGGCACACCTGCAATGAGTGCGGCAAAACCTACGCCACGTCTTCCAACTTGAGCCGGCACAAACAAACGCACCGCTCACTGGACAGCAAGCTGGCAAAGAAATGCCCAACCTGCGGGAAGGTGTACGTGTCCATGCCCGCCATGGCCATGCACCTGCTCACTCATGACCTCAAGCACAAGTGTGATGTGTGCGGGAAAGCATTCAGCCGACCTTGGCTTTTACAGGGCCACATGCGCTCCCACACAGGTGAGAAACCGTTTGGGTGCGCCCACTGCGGGAAGGCCTTCGCAGACCGCTCGAACCTACGCGCTCACATGCAGACCCACTCGGCCTTCAAACACTTCAAGTGCAAACGCTGCAACAAGACCTTTGCGCTCAAGAGTTACCTGAACAAGCACTACGAGTCTGCCTGCTTCAAAGGCCCCTTCTCTCCTCTTGGCCCCCTAGATGCATGACCCCCTATATAGATCAAACGAGACAAAACTGCAGACCTGAATTACCGTTATCCTTACAGACTTAACTGCAGACACAAACAATATATTTTTGGGTCAGAACATGAACTTGCTTTCCCTCCTCACCCCTTCTCACTGGCCCTCTGCCTCCTCCCCCACCTTGCCTCCCTTGGAGCCTATCGTGATAATGAATATGATGAAGATAGCACAATTTTTTTCCTTGAGATTTGCCCACTTAAGGATATAACTGATCGACGCATGCACTTCCTCAAAAAAAACTCTTCACCTCCTCTTCCTCTCTCCATTCAGGATGGAGACATTAATACTAACATGGCTTCCTCTTGGCACCTAGATACAGTATGACACCGTATATTTTGGAAAAGTGATGACGATGAGGATGACGACAAAGACAATAGTAAGCCTATAGCTACTAGTTTCCTCCCTGCACTTAAACGCAGTGAAAGTTTTTTTCATTCTGTTTTGGTTTGTATTTTGGAAGAATTATAGTAATAATAATAGTAATAATAATAATGATAATAATAATGCTCTGCTGCACCAAGTGACCATATTCTCTCCACTACTGAGGTCAAAATACTATTTATTTATTTATTTATTTTGACATTTTTTCTTTTTTTATGTGTTTATACTTGATTTGATAATAATGAAGTGTTGCCGTTTATTTGTTGCACTTTAATTTCTGTATATGTATGTAGGATATTTGCCAACCTTTTTTTACCACTACAGGCCAAAGCATATGTCACTTTTTTGAGTACTATTTTTTCCTATTATGTTGTTAATACCCTTTTTCTTATTAACGTTATTGCATGCAAAAAAAAAAAGAAAAAAGAAAAAAATAATGAAACCTATGCCAACATCATAAAAAGCTTATGATTTTTGCCAAAATCCTATAGATAGAACCCGAGGGCAATATTTTTTTTTCTCTTGGAGCCTCCATAGGACTCTTTAAAAGCAATAATCACTTAATGCATGGTATTTTATGATGAAGTTATGAAGTATTACCTACTACTGTATAGCAGTTTAAAAATCAGGTATGTTTTACTTCACCTATAGTCATAAACAGAAAAATACTAATATTACAGACATCAGGGAACATGCCAATGTAGTGTTAGAGTATCAAAAAGAAAAGTCCTGTCTTTCCTCTCTTGTTATGCACTGCCTGCCTCTTAGTGAGTAGAACTAATGTAGGATGTAGACTAGAGAGGCTGGGATCAGCTGCCTGCTGGGTGTGAGGCCTATTGTAGGATAACTTATGTATGACCCTGACTGACCTGCACTGAGCTAACTCTAGGAACTAAATCAGCCTGTTAACAAAAAGAAACAAGGCCTTACTTTGGATTAGGCCTTTCAGCATTATACTCAGATTGGATCATTGGCCATACATCAAAATTCAGTGGTTTACTGACGTTTATGAGACGTTAAAATGGCACTTAAATGTGTTTAAATGGTATTTCCTGTCTCAGTGAGTCAATTTTAATAACACTTAAACACCAATTTTATCTTTGTGTTATGGTTAAAATAGCAATCAGATTGGAGAAATATGCAATAAGATGTGCATCACCCTTAAGTGACAGCCAGCGTATATGGCATTTAGCTGCTATCAGTTAACAACAAAGTTTGGTGCATCGTTGAAGTTGTACAAAGATCACCTTCAACCAAAATGCAATTATTCATCTACTCTTCCGGTTCACTTGCAAACCATAAAGTGTGCTTTCTTAAACCACAAGAACAGCATGCACTTTAGCTTGATGGTCTGATTGCAGCTTAGCTATAACTGTTGTAAATATACAAGACTGAGTCCTGATTATTCTGCAGTAGGCCCCACTCATCCCTACTGGGCCAACTGAAGGGTAACTCTATAAGCGAGAAACCTACAGACAGGCTAACTCTAATCAACCCTGACCCCATGGAAGATTTAACCTTTAATCTAGGTGGTCAATACCAGTGTTGCTGAACCCAGTTCTCTGCAGCTCAGAAACCTTTTCTACAGATTCATGGAGCTTCCCAGGAGACAGACTGAGGACACACAGATTTGCACAAGAAAATGTTTGTGTGTTCATCATAAAATACAGCACGTCGACATTTAATCTTGCATAGAAACATAAACATGGGTGCACAGGTGCATGGGTGCATGTCCTCACATGTGAGCACACGGTGCCTGCTGATGAGCCATTTGGGGTGACAAAATTTGTGTTTATAGTGAAGCTTGAGCAATTAAAAAAAAACAGGTTTCATATTCAGATATGAATCTTTAGCAAAGGAGGCTTTTGTAATTGCAGTGCTTCCTCAGACACTCAGTGTGAGTTCGAGTTGGCTGATATCAAACACTGTTTAAGGGTACAGTGACAAAAGGACAGCATGGTTATGTGAACGCATTAGCTAACATAATTTATATCTCAGAGATGAGTAATAGCTCTACAGCATCAAAGGCAGTCACATTTGACAATTTTATAAAGTCAAAAAGTCTACAGTTTGATAAGTGCTTTGCTGCACAATAACACAATACAATACAATTGTATTTTACAAAGGAGTTTTTTTTTTTTTTTTTAAAAAGGCTCAAAAGTCAATAAAAAGGAAGGATTTCTGTTGTGACTGGGGGAATCGGTGTGTGAGTCAGCAAATTGCAGGTCTTATCTCCTTCCTTGATGTATGAACTAGATTTGAGCTGCAATTACTTGAATTGTATCAGATGATTAGTCATAGCGCTCCAGTCTGTTAGGGCCTACCACTTTTGCCTTTTTATCCATGATTTTAACGCTTGGCCAAAATACTCAACAACAGTTATACATACAAAGTAGGCAAACAGTTAGATGCTTAAGCACAAGTACAAAAACAGTGTTAAAAGTGTGGTTAAGATACTTTTTACGCAAAGAGAACAAAAACACCACCTTCTTTTTTCTAGATATTTTGCTCAGATACTGATTGTAGAGGTAAGAATAGAACAAACAATAGTATTAACAATTGAACAAAATGGCGAAAGTATCATCTCTGCGATTTCTCAAATTGTTGTTTACTTATCCCAAATTGTATCATTGTGTATTAAAACTCTGGTTGAAACTTTGCACTGCAGTCTAAATGTATTAGGGCTAAAGTGGACGTGTGGCTGTTAAGTGGTTTTAAAGCAGAAAGGATTCATTTTGAGTCTGTTTGTCTGTGTGTCTGTCTCTGGCCAAGCTCCAGGTCTGGCCTCTTTAAGCACTTCCATTTTAGTCATCTCCACCCTAAAGAAAGTAGCACAATGAAACTAACTAGAATTCAGGTAGAGAAGAATTAAAAACCTTGTACTAGCTTGACCTCTCTTCTTTTTTGTATTTCCAAGTTAAAGAATGGTAATAAACCTAAATAATCATTTATTGCAAGAGGGTTTGTAAAGAATCCTTTGGATTGAGACATTTTTACTGCTGTATAGTGATATCTGACACACCTTATCTCAGGAGGTTTGGCTCTCTGTTGCAGAGTGTGGACCTCCTGGGTTTTTTTGAGCCAGTATTCAGACAATGTAAGCACAATGAACACAAAGCATTTTGTGGCACTTCATAATAAAGAATAATCTTAACCAACCAAGGCAATTTGTTGTAGTTCTGTGTTTTATTTTAAGAAATAAGTCTTCTTTCAATCCTAATAAGTACACACAACAAAGAAAATAGAAGGAACAAATTTAAACTGCAGGTAATGGAGATTGTGTTAATTGATTTAGTTATTAAAATTCTCATAAACTTTTTTTTGAGTAGTTTTTGCACCAATTCATGCTGTTACAGTGAGTTTGCCTTTTAAGTCAGAAGAGCGCTCAGTTCATTTACATAGAAAAACACTTGCTCTGACTAAACAGCCCATACTTTGCATTAGCTTTGTCAATATTGTATGTTTAAACAGGCACTGGGCTAGCATTAAACTCGAAGCTGACTTGATGGTTAAATATGCTCACTGTGATAATTCCGTATTAGGGCATTAAACAGTTGTTAAGTAGGGCAATGTTGGAAGGTTTCTTTCAGTGAAGCGTTTCTCTATCACCTTAATGGATGGAAAAATCAAAGTTAAAGACCAAAAAAGACCCCAACTGATGCTCAGAAGTATGTGATATAACATTTTTCTAAACCAGTGAGGAGAACAGAAATCCCAACAAAAAAAAGAACACACTTAGCAGTTTGTGTGTTGGGATGGATTTATAGATTACAGTCCCATATGTTTGAGACAGCAATCTATTCACTTTTCATCCCTAAAAAGTACTACACGGGCTACTTGAAATCAGAGAATTTGCAACTGAAATGGCAAATGTGACAAAAGTGTTTTCATGTGCTATGCTATGCCAGTATTTTTTCACATCATTTCCACCTCTCAACTTGTTTCATTCATGCTGAAAAAATACAAAGCAAATAACTTTAACTATTACAGCTGTTTCCCTGATAATGAACAACACATTAAGCATGCACTACAATTGCAGTTGTAAGTCTGCTCCGTTATATCATTCATGGGGTAGCTCATCCTTTAGCGAAGTAACAGTCCAGCCCTGATGTTTCTCCTAGTAAGCACAGACAGTCCAAATCTATTGTTGCTATGCCAACACCTGTGGTATCCAAGGCAATAAACTATCTACAGTATCTATAGTGGTAAACTACCTGAACTGCTTCAACAAAGACACAATGCAGAACCCTGCAGCTTTATGAAGTATATTTGCCAACCCTAAACAGAAGATTGGTTTCATAGCAGTTGTACGAAGACAGAAAAGTGACTGCCCACGCCTATGAATCACCTTCTCCTCTCCCAATCCCACCTTCCAATTTCTCCTCTGATCCTCTTTGTTTTCTCTTCCATCTTTGTGCCTCCTCTTCTTCTTTCTTCACATCTGGTTTTCCTTTCCTCCCCCCTCCCGTCTCCTTTTCCCTTCACCGGCATCACCTGTTTGCTTCTCTTGCCCATCTCTCTTCCTTCCCTTTTGCTTGTTCTTTCCCACCCCTCTTCCTTCTGCCACCTCTCCTTTCTCTCTCCTGCCGAGTCAAACCAGGCCACCAGGCCTTTGAGGACCTGAAAGTCATTTAACTCCTGGTAGATAATAAGTCTTAGAATATAGCTCCTCTCAGATAATAAGCTTTATCACTTGATTGCTCTGTACGCTCCCTACTGTCTTTAGATTCATGTCCAGGGACCTACTCAAGCGAATCACACTATTTCCTCTCTGGCAAGTCAAATTAACACTGTGTGAGTGTGTGTGTGTATATATCAATCACTACTTGTAACAGGAAATGAAGGAGTGCTGAGGTTGCACAATAAAATAAAAAATACCACAGGTTAGTTTCTAATAGTTCACATCTGATCTGTGAAAATTGTAGTTAAGATTAAAGATCCCCAACAGTGACATTAACCTCTTCACTTAACCTCATGCTGACTTTAATTTTGATCACATTTGATAACTGCACAGAAACCTCCGTCTCTACACCTGTCCTCTTTTCCACACTCTTTTACTTTCTGTGATGCCATCTTTTTCCCCATCCACCTCTACCTGTCCTTCTTCTCTCACATGTCCCCCGTGACCCTCTCAACACTCCTATCGTCACAAAGTCCACTTTGTTATTAGCATTTTACTTGATTGCCATCTTGTTGTTCCAGACTATAGTAATTTTGATGCAGACAGGGACTAAAATGAGGAAACTGTAAAATATAAAAGTACATCCAGTAAGACCAAGTGCAGCTAAGAGAGATCTTAAACCTGTTTTAAGGTGATGTTAAGTTGAAGAATTTTGGCGGCTGACACTTGGCTGGTTGAATTTGCTGAGCTTGTTTCTAAGACTCAGTAAATCCTGGACAATGTTAATTTTTTAAGACAAATTGACAGGAAAAAACATATCCAAATGATGAGCAGACAAGCTTGCAAGGAATGACAAGAACAGTGAGGTAATTAAGTGTGCTGCTGATGCTGCAGTCACACCAAAATTATTGCAACCGTGTGCAATGAACTTGTGATCTTAGTGCCTTTAAAATATTTGTTTCGAAGACAGGGACTGGGTGTGTGACCGCTTGCACACTGACTTTGGCGTGCAATAAAATGGCAAAAAGACAAAGTCAATTAGTTTGCAACTGAATGGAGTCAAGTTGGCAATTGCATGCAATCTGTTTGTCATAACACGGCGATTAACTGAAAATCGCAAATCTGTTGCCATGTACAGACAGAAATTCACATTAAACTGAAATTCACATTAATTACTTCAGAGTGCAGCCAGAACCTCATACTGTAGATTTGAAACAGAAATCAGACTCCTCCACAAAAAGTGACGCAGTTGCTGTAGGTTGGCAATTTAACTGCAAAATGATTTAGGGGCTCGGCAACCAAGCAAGGTTGTATTCTGGTTATATTCCTGTATAAAAGCAATTATATAGGAATATAACAAGAATACAACAGTGAGCAACCAGTTGAGTAGAGTCCTCTGTTGCAAAGAGACGTATTACAGATGAATTGGGCTCATCTGCGCAGACTGACAAAGACTGATTGCAACATGTTGGCAATCTGTCTGCATTTATAAATTAAATGGCAATTATTTGCACACCTTTAACAATCTGTCCGAGATTGGTAAAGAGAGATTGCAGTGATTGCAGTCACTGGAGACAGGTTGCCTCCCACCATTCCACCTGCGCAATTGCTTTGCAATCAGAGGTGGTCACCCAGAGGTTGCACGCTCAGCTCAGTCGGTCAATGCGACTACTTGGAGTCGGTCGCAGAATGTGAAAAAACTCAATGCAATCTCCGGGCACCGGTTTTTCCAAGTCCCAAGAAGGTTACCATCCTACTTTTCCTGTAATGTGTCCTGGCCATTAAGGAAAATCTTGTTTCGGAAGTTTTGGTAACTCATGCAGGTGTAAGATAAATGCAGTGAGATCTAACTTGGGTCAAAAGAAACACATTCAGTATAAGAAAATATACTGCATGTGGATAACTTTGTCAACTGTCCATAGGTAAAGAAAAACTCTGCAGCCTAACCTGGACATTTAAAGTGAATCTATTTCCCCTGTGCTGTTTCCTGCAGAGCAGGTCACACCAGGTATCAGAGCGCATAGATATTTAATAATGTGAGAAGCAGTGACATCACAGATTTGTCTGCGATCAGCTGTGGGAAATGTTTCGCAAGTTGAAAAAGTACAAATTTAATGAGCACATCACTCATCCTCTCTTTTTTTCTTTCCCTTCCCTTATCCTCTCATTCGTTATATTAGGCAGTGCAGTAATAAGTCCGGCTTCCTCTGGGTTCCGTGATGTCATCTGTTAAAACAGGCATCATAATGTGCTTTATGAACTAAGTAGTGTCATGCTGTGCTGGGAAAACACTTATTAATTTAGAAAATGCTTTAAATGATGAATAAGCTGAAATGTGATCAAACCAAAACATTTAGCTTCAACAGTATTTTTTATTTTATTTTAGTGTGTTACACTGCACAGAGTGTGCTTCATTTTCTTGCACAGTCTTAAGTCTTAACTGAAGTCCAAATTAACGCTGTTGAATGTGATACAGCTAAAGTAAATATGCACTATTCTTACAATAAAGATATACTTATAACTTCTATGGGCAAAAGATGAAAGCAGAAAACTGTTCCTCAACTGATCTAATAAAATTTGCAGTTTTCCTCTAAACCAACGCTATCTTTGTAATTTAGTTTCAGGCTTGAAATTTTAGAAGTGATCCAAATGAAATATACCCTCCCAGAGCTGCTACCATCATAAAGGAGGCTATGTTGCACCACCTCAATATGATCCCAAGTGGATACGGATAAATAAACAGTATGTGTATCTACTCCACAGATTAGATTTGCATCCTGCTTTATCAGCAGCCAAAAAGTGAATAGTAAAATATCTGTATCCATGTAGCTACATCTTCCCCACCCACTCGTGCACGATGTCGAGAGCAATGCGGTGTAGGACAGGGTTGTGAATGTTCTCACCACATCCCAGGCTATTTGTAGAAATGGCAGCTGTCATCAGAAACATCAACAGGCTGAGAAAAAGTGCTGTTCACAACTGTGGTAGGTGGAGGTGTAGAGTGGAGAGAGGAGAGATGTTGAGCTCAAATTTCTCAATTTATTACCAAGTAATTAATGAAATACAGAGCTGCAAAATGCAGTTTCCTGTCATGACTTAGTGATTATGCTGCAAAAATAAATATATACAACAGACAATACCGATATAGCAAGATAACTGGGGAACAATTCCTTTCCTTGTTTCTCTTTCTTTTGTTCTTTTGCTATTTTTTTCTCATGCATGCTGCTGCAAACAGATAAAAAAAATTTTTTCTAAACAGCTGACATACTGTGCTAGCAGCTTTACACATTTATGCCGGTAATATGTCTTGGCAGCAAACAACAATATTCAGGGAAGAAAAACATATTCAAAATATTTGCAGGAGGAAACAGAATGGATGCTGCAAAGAAACTTAATAGCTAAAGAACGCCTTTTCATATATAAGATGCATTGAAAAGACACAGTATGCAACATATCTTACCTGTAGCTTGTGTAGCTTACACAGTAGAGCTGTAAAGATGTGATTTCAACAGCTCTGCTCAGTCTGATGGTTGCAGAGGTAATATGAGCACGCCTCTAACTGCAGCTGCACATGTCTGTGTTTAAATTCTTTGTGCAGTCACATGCATGTGTGTTCATCATTGTTCGGCCAAAGGCGATGTGGTTCACCTACAGTGGATGATTTATTGTTTTAGCAAGAAGACATAACTGCTCCAAGGACAGCTGCAGGGCCAGAAAATAACTGAGCTGAAAAGGCAAGCCCATATTATTTCTACAACAGTGTCAATCAAATGGTTTCACTACCAAGCACAATGTGTCTGGTTGGTGACAGTCATGAAGACAGAAGGGAAAACTAAGCTCAAGTCCAACTAAAAGTCCAGACATCATCATGATATATGTTATTTGTAACTCCTAATTCAGAACTTCTGTGGCGCACTGCAGGCAACACATTTGATGCGTCAGCAGCAGCGGTGCTTGCACTTACAGTGACAGGAGACGTTGATATGTTTTATTTATTGTTTAGCGGCCTGTTCTGAAATGTCCTTCACTGATTTACCGAAATGTATATTTTTGTACACATGCAACAACAACAAAAATCTTTATATTCTCTGAAGTTAGATACAGTATGTTAAGGTTGATTATTGCACCACTTAATGCTACATTTACAGACCCTGCAAGAGGAAGGACACTTGCTGTTTCTCCTCATTGGCATAAATAAAAACATAGCAAAGCAATAGGGCTGCTGTTGCTAAAGCCACAATTATTAAAGTCATCATCATCATCATGGGTGTTGGTTTAGCTCATTGGGTTGAGCAGGCAACCCATATACTGTAAGGCTGATGCAGAGGCCTGGGTTTGAATCCACCCCAAGGCCATTTACTG
Source organism: Heterochromis multidens (assembly GCA_015108495.1). Taxonomy (NCBI): domain Eukaryota; kingdom Metazoa; phylum Chordata; class Actinopteri; order Cichliformes; family Cichlidae; genus Heterochromis; species Heterochromis multidens. The sequence continues at coordinate 5,897 of VUQS01000670.1, read as the reverse complement.
CCTGTCTTCCCCCGGTCTCTCTCCCAGTTTTCCACTGTCCTATTGAAAGGCTAAAAAGCCCAAAACATGTATTAAAAAAAAAACAAAACGTAATCTCTGTTGCCACCTAAATCAGAGCTCTAAACGTAACAATTTATGTTGCATTTAGCAGCAGCAATAACTGTGAAACTATAGGATAGGATAAGCTCTATTATTAGTTAAATGATATCAAAGCCCTTGATGAAGGAGCCACTTGTGGTGAAGCATGAATGAAGCAGCTGATGACATGTAGGTGCGCTGCCTGAACACAATGCCTCATTAGTAAAGAAGTGCAAAAGACAATATAATGATGCTGAAAACACCACATTAAAAAAAATAACAAATTATTCATCATGTCGCTCAAAAATTTATAGGAGTCTTTTATTTGACTTGGACACTGGAAGAGAGCACGGGCTTGCCTCTGAGCTCTGTAGTTAAGCAAATACTCCCTCAGAGAGAGCAAGAGGAGAGAGAGAAATGGGCAAAAGAGAAAGAGAGAAGGTGGGAGGAGAAAGAGGAAGAAAAGGAAATGAAACAGACACAGAGAGAAAGCACTTAGGGAGCTGAGCAGAAAGAGAGAGAGAGAGACAGAGAGAGACAGAGAGTGAGTGGGCAAGAGAGAGACAGAAAGAGAAGGAGGCGGGGTGGAGGGGTAGAGGTAGCTCGGGGAGGAGAAGAGAGGAGGGAGACTTGACCCAGATTGGGAGCCTAACAGCAGCAACAGCAGCAGCTGAGTGAGCTGGTGAATGTTTAATAGCGGCAACCACTTGCATGCTGACACACATACACACGCACACATCCATCCACCCCCACACACAGAGAAACACACAGACACTGTTGACTAGGACTCTTGTTGCTGGAGTTAAGCTCACGCCTGTTGAATCACTTTATAGTATGTGGACTAAAAAGAACAAAAACCCCAACCATGCACTGGATTTACCGGTGATACTGGTGGGTAAGGCTGTAAGCAGAGTCCACATCTGGCTCTGCAGCAGCACTGGATTCAGGCTCAATGTGGGAATCTTCCACTCAACATTTGCAACATTACAATATTTATTTACATATTTATTGTTTATCAGCACTGTATTAGCTGCCCTCAAAAAAAGAACAGCATAGAGTGAGGATGCTGTTGATATATATATATGTTGCAGCAGGCAGCTGCAACCAATAAGTCTGCAAAGACTGATTCAAAAGTTTGCAGCATCTCTTATAAAAGTAGTTTGACTTAAGTTATTAACACATGAAATTATACCTGACATCACTGTACTTATGCAATATCCCATAATAACATTGTTCTGTGCTGAAAAACACCATCAAATATAACCCTATAGGCAGGTGATGCATCATGATATATGCACTTTTTTTATTAAGGTATTTATATATATTGAGAAATACAAGTGAGAAGGCGATAAAATTAAGATATTTTTATGGGTATGCAAAATTTTTAAAAATCCAGCATAGTGCTGAGTCCCAAACCACCTTGATCACCCCTCACTAATGCCTATATAGCACTCAAATTACTCTACAGTAAGCAGTTAGTTTGTGTCACCACTGACAGGTGAATGTTACCCGCCTCTGTGCTTTGCTTCTATAAAATGCATCAAATTGCATTGTGGGATGGTCAGCAGAAGGTAGTTGAAAGCTTTTTCATTGTGTTATGGTAATTTTTGTTTTGACACAATCAACTGCATAAAATTCACTCACAGGATTCAGATACTCAAATAAAATGCTTAGTGCCATAAACAGTCGCTTTTTCTTCATTTCTTATGCAAATTTAAGGTAAAAACATCCAATCCGATCATTTAATCCATATGGGGTACCTGTAGTGTAAGTACTTTTTCTGCTATGACATTGAGTTACCAGTCTCAGTCTATAGAGTCAGAGTGAAAGACGCCAACACAACGACATAATGTCCTACATACCATCTGTGCATTCATGTGCTTCTTGGATGGTTGCATTTCCCGAGATGGGAAGACATCCTTCCAAATTTGGTGTGTTCACGTGCTTCTAAATCGACATGTGGACACAACACAGAGCTAAACCACAAGTCTACAGCTGTTTCCAGCACGTAATAAATAAATATTCCTTTATCTGACTTGCCATCAGGGTTAAATAAAATCTTTTTTTAAGCAATTCAATATTACAGATGTATAGGCAGCATGCAAATTTGAACCATCAATTAAGAGTTTTACAATATCAACCAAACACTTACTTTCTTCTGCCATGTATCTCACTATATCATGTCAATAACTCAGCAAGTTGTGTACCAAAATTTTCTCTAGCTTTCTAAATTGTTGTTTATTACAACACATAATTCAGGATTAGTCAAGGCTATTTCACAGCACAATATTTTTACCTAAAATATTAAAAAAATAACAGATAACACTAACAAAGTATCTGTCCTATCCAAGTGTGGCAGTGAACCAGCATGCTCATTACTAGTACCCTGAAACTGAAGCAGCTAAATAAAATTCAGCCAGCTTTGATTATTATCATTATTTACAGCTTTTCCTACTTAGACCCACCCACCCTCTCCAAACCTGCCTTAATATAATCTGAGACATTAAGAGGACTGCTACCTTTGTGCTGCACTGACCTTTAAAAGCTATGAATTAGCCACTAAGAAGACCAAATGGAGGCGTAAAGTCCAAACAGAGTACATAACTCTTTAACTGCGTTCTCTTCTTTCTTTCTAATCCTCATGACCTTACAAAAGGCTCTAACAGATGTGATGCTATGAAGGGGAATATTAGACAAAAGGATGGTAGCATTCCACAGAAAATAAGAGCTCCCTCTTCACCACCTCTCACTCAAAACTAAACCGTTATCAGACAACTGGTAACATCACTGCTACCACACTCCACACTCCACACCACCCATTATAGCAACAAACAACATTATTGTAAGACAGCAAAGCTTTACAGTATAATTGTCCATATTCCTCAACCCGCCCTCTTACATACTCAACACATTAAAGTAACTCGGTTTTATAAGCATCATCAAAGTCACTCTTTAGCTAAGTGTGATTCCTCCCCTGTGTGGGATGGAAACTCTGACTCTGTCTTCTGCCACACTAACAACAGCGGTCATTAAAAAAAAAGGATGTCAAGTGAAGGTGAGAGCTGAGAGCAACAATGCTGCATAATAAATACAAAAAGGGAAACAAATTAGCAGCATGTTATGAGGATACTCCTTATACTGCTTTCTTTCTTTCTTTCTTTCTTTCTTTCTTTCTTTCTATGTTTGCCTTATTTCAGAAGTCAGCATTCTTGTTCATGTTTTCTGCTCAAGTGACTCACCCTTCTGTATCTGTGTGTGTGTATGTGTGTGTGTATGTATGCATCAAGCTGCTATTTCAGCACTTTCCCATGCTATCGATTCAAACCAGCCTGCAGGAGAAAATAAGGCCCCTAACAAACACACAAGTGTGTATGGCTATGTTTGTGAGGATATTTACCGACTTAATGCATTCCCTAGCCAGTTATCCTAACCTTGACCTTCACAACTGTGTCTAACCCTAACCAGCTGTTTTTATTCCTCACCTAAATCTAATTCACACACTACTACAGTTATGTACAGCACATGATTGTAAAGCATGTACAAATAAAGTACAAAGGTACTTTGGATAGTACCTAATATTACAGCAAGAGTGCCAGAGAACTACAGTTCCTTCAGCAACAAGAAAATATTATTTCTGAAAGCAGCCTGACTTTAATCTCAATGCTAAAAGCTTTTGCACAGTACTGTATAATTACATAAAGAAAATATAAATGAGTTTGAACTTACACTACATGTTAACAGTTGAACGGGGTACATATTGGACATATGGTGTTAGCAAGCATTGTGGAGAGCAAAGCTTGTCAGAGTTCTAAAAGTAAAGCAAGGAGGATTTCCAAAACAATGTCATAAATAGTTTTTACTTATCATTTCAGTGACCACATACTAAACATTAAATGAAACATTTAAAAAACACAATTAAGTTGATATTTGGTGAGAGCACCCTTGCCTAAACGTATCTCCTCAGTACACATGCACACAGTATTTCAAGGTACTTGGAGAACCTGCCACAGTTATTCTGGTGATTTAGTCCATTTCAGTGTCTTCAAGCTTCTCTAATACCAGACTGAAGTCATAATGTTGCAATCTGGACTCTGCGGAAATCGAACCATATGCTGCAGAACTCATTGTTTTTCTTGTCACTGAAGATAGCGCTGGCTGCACATTTGGGGTTGTTGTGGATTTTTGAACCAATCAGACACCTTCCAGGTGGTATCTGTAAATCTTTTGCACAGTACTGTATGTGCACTGTGTAGGTGTGCTCGTGTTCATGTAGGTTCATTAGTCTGTATGACCTTCACAGCACTAAAGACCCTGCAGTGAAGGGAAGAGGAAGACTTACAGCAGAGGGTTGATGACTCAATGCCACACTAGCCTATACTGCGTGTGTGTGTGTGTGTGTCAGAGCCAAAGAGAGAAAGAGATAGAATACGTTCCCGTGTGTCAATTTGCAAGGTTAAGTTATTTCTGTATTTCTGTTTAGATATTTTTACATGATGATCTGGTAATAAGTGAAGTGTGTGTGCAAGGGTATGTTGGTGTGTTGGAAGTTTACCAAATGATATGTGTGAGAGAGCATGCGTGTGTTTGCATGTTTAAAAGAAAAAACTAAACAAAACACAAACAGCTATGTATTTCTAGTGAGGCAGGTCTGTGTGTGTCTCCTGCTCTCAGTCAAGGTCACCCACACGAACCGTGGACACACTCTAACAATTACCTGTTTGTATTTGGACACATGTGTTGCATATATGCATGTCTGCTTACACACACTGACACACTCACCCTCCAGGGTTTGAGTAAAGGATACACAGCAGGTGTGGGTCAAACCGACAGAGCCACATCACACCTCTCAGCATGATGTACTCCTCCGCTGCTGACCTCAGCTGAAAATAGAACCAGGAAGTAGTTATTTCAGGATCTCATTTCCACCCACACCAGGGGTAGACTACAATTAGCACAACAACTCTGTCTCTTCTGACTGCTTCCTACTGATCTGCTGCTACCTGCCTTGTTTTGACTACTCACTTTGGTGGTAACATGCAATTTAGTGAAGAACCAACACTATTTATCACTGTGGCTTTTCTCTGTGGAAAAAACCTTCACTTTGAAAACATGCAAAGGAGTCATCCAATAACACTGCATTCTTTAAAATGGTTTGAAATTAAATACGTTTGTTACACTGTATTATTATCATGTCACATAAGGAAGGTTACCGACACCTTTAAGACATTTAACACAGTGGAGGCTCTGTCATGGATTGGGGCTGCATTTCAGCCAGTGGTGCTGGGGGTCTTATCAAAGTTGATAGAAATATGAACACAGAAAAGTACCATCAGATTTTGATCAACCATGCAATACCATCTGGAACATATCCGAAGCAACGGCTTCATTTTTCAATGATCCCAAACAGACTGCCAATACACTGCCAATGCAGTAAAAACATACCTTGACATCTTGACAGGCAATGGAACAAAAGGCAGCAAACATCCAGAGAAGAGCTTTGAATGTCCTTCAAGAAGCCTGGAGAACTATTCCTGAAGACTACTTCTTCCTCTTCACCTGCTGGTCCTTCTCCTCCACCAGCCTCCTTGACACCTCCCCTACCTTTTAGCCTCGGCCCTACTGACAAGGAGACGTCGTGTTTGTTTTTTTTACTGAATTTGCTTCACTGTTGTCAACAGCACTCAGAGACTTGCGTTGGATAGGTCACACATCACACTGAGCTTTATTTCAAATAAAACTATATCACCGATCAGATAAAAAAGTATTTTTTTATGCTCGTGTTACAGATTACGTACATCAAAAAGGGTTCAGCTCTCCAC
>VUQS01000669.1:0-18417 GCA_015108495.1 Heterochromis multidens | reverse complement strand
AGGGATAGGGAAGGGTGATTGCAGGCTGGGAGTTGTCATCTAATCATGCCTTCCCTATTTCAGTAGGTTGCTGGGACCTGGAGGGGAGAGTCGCTGGAGTCTGGAGAACCAGAACGCTATGTGTAAAGCTGTGTGTGACAATAAAAACATCAATAACTCTCTCACGTTGTGTGTCGGGTCCTTAAATGTTACAGAAGCCTTTTTCCATAACAAAATCTAAAATAAAGACCATATGCTGAAATTAGGCTAGCATAAACTGTATAAATAGTACACTAAAGGTCACAGACTAAAAGTAACACTAACCTTAGTTATTTGCTGTAAATCTAACAACTGTGCAGTACTGACTGCACAGTTACAAACATAGGGGACTTTATTGCCCTCTCACTCTGCTGTGCAACCTCATCGAACTTGTCTTAGGCCTCAGTCACACATGCCGAGAGTCCAGTTAGTCAACATCTGGCAACTGGTTGTAAAGGAAAAATGTGTATTCCCAGACCAGTTGCGAATGGTTTCTGGAAGTTGCTGGCAATCGCTAGCGTGAAATTGGCCTATGGTGCTGCACCAAAAAACTTGCAATTGCTGTGTTCGCTAGTAGGTTGCCATGATCAATCGTAGACACCGACTTGTCTGCAAACACAAGCAGACTACTCATGAAATGGTAGTCAAAAGGAAACAGTTCTCATTTAAATTTTTTTGAAAAAAGAGTGGCTTGGAGTTCTTTGATGATTTAGCCTATGTGTATCCCTTCCCAAGAGCACCTCAAATTGAAGCGGTTTGAATCCTGGAAGTGTTCCTTCTCAAAAACAGTTAATGCATTACATTACTTATTTACTCCCTTAAATACATTATTACACTAACATATACACATGTATTTTTCTCTGCCTTTCATACAAGCAGAAATCATCTGATTGTAGTGCAAGTGAGCAGAAAAAAACAAAGAAAAAAGAAAATCTGGTGATTTTTTTTTTCTGATCAAGTGTTCCTTAGAGGGTACCTTCTTTTACTTTTTCAGGGATTGTAAACATGGAGATAAGAGGGTTTATGGTCTATAACACAATCAGCTACCATGTCATATATCATTTTATACAGTCTATAAGTGGATGGAGAATGGTGATGTAGGCTGCAGCATTTCAATTTAATATCTTAAGTGTTGCCATTCCAAATTGCCATGTAGCAATGATGAGTCAAATAATCAGATTTTTTGTTTTATGCTTTCTCAGCCAAATGACCATGGGGGAGTGCTTAATTTGGCTCTAAGTAGGTAATACAGGGAACAGAACCATGATTCAGTGTGCTGAGATTCAGCAGGGTTAACTGGACTGTAAAAACACTTGCTTGGATTAGTGTGCATGTTATCTATGGTTAAAAGGAAGCACTAATGTATAAGCTTTTACATTTTATTCCCTAGATAAAACCTGCAGCCCTACTTGAAATATCCATGTAGGTTTTAAGATTTTGTCTTAAGCTTTCTTTTTTTCTGTTCTCTGTTGCCATTATTGAGAGCCATTAAGGTATTAAATTGAGTTTACTGAAAACCATCATAAAAAATGGATGTAATTAACACAAATGCTCATTTCATGCAGAGAGACCAATGCCTGTAATCTTTAAAATTGGCCTCAGGTGAAAATGTTGCTTTGGATGGTGGATACTTGTATTCCCAGACATATACATATTTTATGTATGTACTCCAGGAGGAATTTGTGTGGAGAGGGAGGTATTAAGGAAAGATCAAGTGCCAGCAATTCATCTTTCTGTTATTCTGCAGGTGATGTTCATGTCTATAGCTCAAGGCAATTAACCCTGCAGTGTGTAAATGGATTTACATAGGTGTCGGTGAGATTTCTTCCCTCCAGGCAGGCGGGAAGAAATTATTTTTTCCCAGCCCATTCCTCATTATTATTCCAGTTGCTTCTCCCTGTTATCTGGGGCTCTGCTGGTCTCAGAGGGAGTTTCTAAAGAGCAGTGATGACTGGAGAGAAAGGATTTTCCCACTTATGGATGAGCCCAAACTATGTAAATTAGTACATATAGTGTAATTGTTGCCTAATGAGTCTCCATTCAGTAGATAATGGAAACAGCAGCTGATTAGCATAAAAATGCATTTCTTTCTCTTCATTACTTTTTTAACTGATAATTAGAAGTCTTCTGCAAAGGAATTCTTCACATCTTCAAGTTAATGATAATGATCAACACTCCCAATTTTTACTTCAAATTAAAGTTTGAATCAGTCAGTTGAGACTATTGATTGTAGTTGGACACTAGAAAAATGGACTGCAACAATTTGGTTTTCATTTCTTTTTATATAAATTTTCTAGATTTTCTGTACTGTGTAGTCAATGTAAAGCAATAGTGAAGAGAATTTCAATAAAGTTTCCCAAAACAGGTGATGGCCCCAGATGGTTACACAATAGGGAAAACAGTGGTTGGAGACAAAAATAAAACAGCAATAAGATGGAGCCAGTCTGCTATCAGCTTGCAGTTGAATGGGATCAAGTTGGCAATTATGTACAATCTATTTGGGATAACACAGCAATCAACTGTGATAAATCGTCAAAAAGTACATATCTGTTGCAGTCTGTTACAACCTGTTGCCGTCTGCATACACAGAAATTAACATTAAACAGAAATTCACATTAACTACTTATTGAGTCCAGCCAGAACCTCATAGATTTGACGTGATACTGCAGGACAGCGATTTAAGAACAAAATGTTGCCTCCGTTGAGTGGTGCCTATACTACAATTGCTTCTGTTGTTTATACCTTAATGCTAACCTTGTTTCTTTGGACTTCTTGTGTTTTGTCAACTAGAGTGTCTCTTTTTTTATAGACGGATTTTGCAGGTCCATAAGTAGGTGGAAATACATATTCATTTTTTGCCATGCTAGGTTGATGTCTGTTCAAACAAGGTGCTTGTTATGGACAAACTGTGGTTAGCACAGAAGTCCAACAACAAAACACTATTCCGGTTCAGGCTGGGCAGGCCGTTCCTCCAAATCACACCCCTCCAGGTCACGCTATCAGCGTTGAAGTCCCCCAGTAGGACAATGGAGTTACCAGATAGGGAACCTTCCAGCTCCTCGTTTAGTGACCTCAAGAAGAATGCTCTGAACTGTCATTCAGCACGTAAGCACCGACGACAGTCAGGAACCCTTCCCTGACCCAAAGGTACAGGGAAGCAAACCTCTTATCCACTGGGGAAAATTCCACCGTGCAGGTGCTGAACTGGATGGATACAACTATACCAATCCCTGCTCATTTCCTCTCAGCAAGGACAACTCCAGAGTGGGATAAAGTCTTTACCCTCCCCAGGAAACTTATTCTCAAACTTAAGCTGTTCTTTGAGCCAGCTTCACCACCAAGGCCTCTGCCTTTGACAACCAACTGATCCTCACTGCACCGGACCCCTACAGCCCCTCCTGCAGGTGGTGGGTCCACAGGAGAGATGGCCCATGTGGCTCATTCAGGCTGAGCCCGGTCAGGCCCCACGGGCTAAGACCCAACCACCAGACCCTTGCTGATAAGCCCCTCCCCTGGGCCAGTAACTCCAAACCAGGGAGGTTCCATGGTCCATTGTTTTTTCCTCCATAAGGGTCTTGTGCTTCGCACTTGATGTGGCCCTTCACCTAGAACCAATTTGCCTTGAGAGACCCTACCATGGGCAAATTGACCTTGAAAACAAAGCTCCTAGGAGCTAGGGTAGACAAACCCCTACACCATGATAAGGTGGCGATTCTTGGAGAGGGTCCATAAGTGCACGTGGCATCAGGACACCTTAGGCCGAAGATTGATGATCGATTCTGTAATCGTGTTATCAGGTCTGCGGCTGTATGTTATGGACACTCAGGTGAAGAGAGGAGCAGAGCTGTCAACTGATCATCACCTGGTGATGAGTTGGATCAGGTGGCGGAAGAGAATGCTGGACAGGCCTGGCACACCCAAATGGATAGTGAAGGTGCACTGGGAACAAGGCCCCAGTCTGCAAAGTCTCCAACTCCCACCTCTGGCAGAGCTTCAACAGCAACCGAGGAAGTCTGGGGACACTGAGTCTGAATGGACCATGTTCTGCACCTCCATTACTGAGGTGGCCACAAGGTGGTTGGTGTTTGTCATGGCAGTAATTCCAAACCAGATGGTGGACACCGGAGGTGAAAAGAACCATCAAGCTGAAGAAGGAATCATATCAAACATGGTTACCTTGTGGGACTCTGGAAACCAGCTGATAGCTACCAGCTAGCCAAGTCGAGTCCAGCTCTAGCAGTAGCCAAGACAAAAACTCGGGTGTGTGTTCCTCATTCCAAGACACAGTCTTCTTGTCCTTCTTGGCACTTTCCCTCACTACTTCACCTGTACTTTCCCAGTCATCTGGTAACTCTTCCCTATCACCCACAGCTTGTCTCAATTCCTCCCTGAACTCTGTGCAACATCCTTCCTTCTTTAGCTTCCACCATTTAATCATTGCCTCTGCTTTCACTCCCTTCTTCTACTTCTTGATTTCCAAAGTCATCCTACAGACTACAGTCCAATGCTGCATAGCTACATTCTCCAAGGTATCCACCTTGCAGTCTCCTATCTCTTTCAGATTGCACCTTCTGCATAGGATATAGTCCACCTGCATGCACCTTCCTCCACTCTTATTTGTCACCCTATGTTCCTCCCTCCTGTTGAAATATATGTCTTCACAACAGCCATTAACACCCTTTTGGAGAAAGCCACTACTATTTGCCTTTCTGCATTTCTCTCCTGAACACCAGACCTACCCAACACCTTCTCATCACCTCTGTACCCTTTACCTACATGTCCATTGAAGTCCACTCCAGTCACCACTCCTTACTTACCCCTACTCTGTTTTGCTTCCTATCTGCACCATGGTAGAACAGTTTGAATCCACCTCTAGTGCTCCTGGTCTTGCTTCCCTTCCATCTGGTCTCTTGTACACACATTAGTCAGCTCTCTCTCTTTACCAGTCATACTCCCTACATTTAAAGTACCCACTCTCACCTCCACACTCCTGCTTTTCCTTCTCTCTTGCTGTCTGCAAACCAGCCTTGCCTCTATCCTCTTCCTCTGTCTTCAGCCAACAGTAGCACAGTTTCCACCGACACCCTGTTGGGCAACAGCACAGAGGTATCGATCCGGTATGGAAATTTCTTCTTGATGATCCACTTGTTTGATTTGGCAAAGATTTTATGCCAGGTGCCCTTCCTGACACAAACCTCCCCATTTACCTGGGGTTGGGACCGGAACTAGGAGTACACTGACTTGTGGCCCCCCAGTGACTGGGTTATCCAACATATAACAATATAACTGTAAAATACTTGTATTTTTATGGTGTCAGATAATAAGCCTTAGTATGGATCTGTATCATGAACTAATCGAATCAACTAGCTTTCATACTAAACACATGCTGACCTGCTGCAACAAAGTATGTCAGTTCTGAATGAGGCTCCCGCTCTGTCTTTTGCCTCTTATAGAGCTAGTTTAATTCTGTCATATGTTACATTAAAACAGTGAGGACAACATACTTCTGGTGACACTGGAAAAAAAAAGTGACCTTTCAGACCTTTTGGAAAGTCAGGCTGTGTGGAGCAGAAATAGCTGAATATCCTCTAGCTGCTGTTTTCACATGTTAGAAAATCTATCCTGTGTCCCACAGCTTTCACATATTCATTCATATCAATGAATCTTACAACTCATTCACATGACAAACTACAAAGGAATACTGGCAGGAAACAATATTTTCACAAAGGACTGCAGGCTGAGACAATTTATCTGAACAAAATGTGTAATAGTTACAGTTCTTAGATTCTTGTACATGTTTGCCTTCTCATTCCAAGCAATCATATTGACTGATAACATCCAGAAACAAAATATCAGTATAAAGAGGGTTCACTCCTGAACTTATGGAATGTGAATGTTATTGAACACTTAACTCAGAGAAAGTAATTTGCTGTTACAAATGGCTCTTTTTTGAATAAATCTCTCCAGGAAGCAGCCTGAATACCTCAAGGCCAATCACATTTCTAAAACCTTTTGCTGCAAAAATGTAGGGAGTTTGCATTTATTCTTTCATAAAGATTGCTGGTAAAAGCATGAATTTATTTATTATTTGTTCCATCAGAATGCCTCTCTGTTAAATGCACTAAAGTTTAAGCACACACTCTGCACATATTTTTATCCAAGGCAACTCATGCAATTATGTTGGCAATGAGAGGAGCCTTGATTCTGGGAAAAGATACAAAAGATTTATTTAGAAGGCAGCAGCATGGCATTAAATCCCTCAGGGTTCATTCAGCAAAAACTTGATTCACAATTTTTTTCCTTTTTTATTCCCGATTCATTCAATTTTCACTTTGGAAAGCTTGAAACTTACTATGCCCCAATATGTTTTGGTTTCAACCAATCAGACGGAGAGGGATAAGATGGTCTTGGTCCATTTTGGTAACTTTGAAGTGGTTTGTGTTATGATAGCACAATGAACCAAACACCATTGCCATGGCTTGATGCACAACAGCACTTGAGTATGGTCATTTTTCAAATAGTTGTTTGGATGAACTGTGTGGAGCAGGGTTTCTGAAGCCAGGGCAGGAACTGTAATGGTAAGCTTGCAATGGCAATGCTAACATGCTGATTTTAGCATAGTCTGTATTTAAAAGCTGGACGTAGCCATGTCACCCATTGGTTTTGGACTCCACATTTTGCAGCTTAAGTGTAAGTTAGCATTTTGGTCATGCCATGTTGTTTAGTTGGTTGGTTGGTTGGTTTTTGTTTTGTTTTTTCAAACTCAAATTCAAGCTGAGTAATTATTCATCGCTAGCAGGCTTCGTTGCATGTTTGGTTTAGTGCAACACACAGATACATATACCTGCTAATTACTACAAGATACAACTAACACAGTGCTAGAATTTCAGTCACCAAAACTGGAGCACAGACTTCTTGGACAAATTAATCCATACCATGCTATTTGTAAAAGTTCTACAAAAGGCACCTACAGCACAAACACAGTTAAGAGATCCACTTCAGTGGCCGTATCAACACACCTGTCAATTAAAGTGGCCACAACCCATAACTTTAAGCCTTACCAGTATTAAAATGGATCAATTATAAACAACATTCACCTCTCATACAGTTGTTATGAATCCAAAACTGGAGTCTATGGAAAGTGACTTGCTTTTGGATCCAGAAGTGGCCATTAGATGAATTGCACTCCCATGTCAACTTCATTTTTCGGTCCTGGAGGTTACCACTTGATGCTGAGCAGATAACATTTTCAGCATCTTAGCATCTTTGAATGCCAACATTTCTTAGTTGTTCCTAAACTACTCACATGATCTCGAATAGGTTGACTTTATGATACCCACAAACTAAAATACTAGTCAAACATAGATGAAAAGTCAGAGCATCTCCAAAGTTCTTCACCCTGTGAGTAACAAATGTTTTTGCCAAATTTCATTAATGAACCCTTCTAATAATTGTGAAAAAATTACTCCAAAAATCAGAATCAGAATCAGAGTCATAATACTTTATTAATCCCTGAGGAAATTATGTGGTCACAGTTGCTCCAGGACAGTAAGAAAGTAAGTAAAAGTTAAAATACCAATATTAAATAATACAAAATATCTGAACATACCTACTTCGTCATAACTTTTTATTTTTCAACAAAACGTAGTTGTAAAAGGGACATCTTGTTGGCTAAGCATTCTTATCACTGAATGTATAGTTGAGCATCATGTTAGCTGACATAAAGATGCCACTCTTTGTCTTGTTCATTCTTAAATGAGGTTGAGTTGCAGTCTCAACTAATAATGTTCGTAATCCATCATTTGTTTGTGACCTCCTTGTGTTTTCAGAAAACATAAACACTTATTTGTATTTATGACCACATGTCAGCAAGTGGAATCTGATACCTCACAGGTAATGCAGGATGACAAGTCATTGAAACTGTCCAATAAATCAGTAACGTCATACCTCATTCCAAAGGCAAACAAGAACAAGGCAACAAATCATCTTTCATCTGCACCATTGTGTTGCCTCGAAGAGCAACTGCAAAAGAACAAAAGCAGCTGGCAGATGGGGAAGTTTATTTTTTATGCTTCACGATTCCTGTTTGGAGTAAAGATACAGCAGTTTTCCTTCAGTCTGCCTAGTATCTCACTTGTCACACATGTGATATGCTTTTGTATCAAGGATTCAGACTTACTATTTCTCCCTCTCACATATCAATACATAGTATAGCAACACTTGATCTTTGAACCTCGGCTTCCTATTTTAATGTATTTTGTATGCTGGCTGCCTCAAGTCCAGGGAGTTCCATGCACTTCAGCTACAGTGTCCTCAACCCACCCACGATTTGTGATTATGTGGATGCATGTGTACATATATATGTCTATATAACCAAGTGTCTGTGTAACTGAATGACCCAATGTGGCATCTGCACAAATCTGATTAAAGATATTCTACAATAGAAAAGAACCAGAGATCCGCGGTATTATCAGAAGACATTATCAACACTGGAGGGCAGAACAAAAGAGGCTATGCGGTGACTGACGTTTTTGTTATCCCCCACCCCCCACCTGAACACATTATCCTGGAATAAAGGTCACACATGAACATTTCATTTATTCCCATCTTTTATTATGTCTTCTGACACAGTATTTATACAGTTTTTATACTGCAGCATAACATATTGATATTTATTATTATGTATGTTTCTCTCTCCCAGGCATTGATTAGTTTTAAACAGCATAACACTCTGAGCTTGTCAGAGTCTGCAGCCTTTTTTTTCCCACATGCCAACTCTGAAATGATAAATAGTCAGGAGGTATTTTATTGTGAAAGACTCCTATAAATGGAATTTGTGATTTAAACTGAAACCAGAGATTTTTCATGTAGTGTCCATTTTTTTAACAAACTGGTGACTATAGGTCTGCGTATGCTTTTGTAATTTCTATCTTTGTAAGGACAATAGAGAAATTGCCCTTGAAAACAATATGCCACTTATTCTTAAAAGGCAGTCCTAAAAGCTTGGTATTAAATTAAATTAATTAAATCAAATTAAATTAAAAAATATTAAATTATTTAAAAGAAATTGATTTAAATACCTTTACCTAAATATTTTTAGATTTTAGAACAACAGTTATCTCAAGGCAATTTATATTCTCACAATCTTGCTAATAAATAGTCAAACAGAGGGTAAAGATTACAATGTAAAAATTACAAAGTGACAAAACACAGCCAAACAGAGAAACATGTTCCAATAGCACTATGAAGTGTAATTTTTTTGAAGTGTTTTGAACAGTCAGACACTTCACTCTCTTCACCAGTCAATACATTCCTGTCACTCCTATCAAAACGTCAAAGGATGATTACCCTCAGTAGCTTAAGCCCTGGACCTGACATGAACCCTGCTATTATGGTGAGGGAAAGCACATCATGACAATATTTCCCAGGGCAGGTCTAGTGGGGTTGACATTAATTTACCGTGTGTGTGTGTGTGTGTGTGTGTGTGTGTGTGAGGAAGAGAGAGAGAGTATGATACGCAGAGTTCAGAGGTTAAATATCTAACACGGCTGCTGGTATTGATTTTTCCCCAAGTGATGCAGATATTTAAGTCTCTGAGTCTTAACTAAACAGTCTCTCATTGATGAATGTACAAACTAGTAACGCATTTCAAATTCTTTTCGTTTTACAGAATTATATAAAAAATATAGTGCAGCTATTGTGCGTGCAAATTTTTAACACGCAGTGAAAACAGGATTTGAGCCCCAAGCTTCTGGGTGGGCACCCCCAGCTGTGTATAGCCCACAAATTAGAGCAAATGAATAATGTAATCAATCAAATTTTTTTTAACATGGAGACGAATAATGACTGCAACACAGTCTTAGATGTCCATGGACATATTCTGGACTTTGTGGTAACAGATAAAAACCCACAGTTCCTCTAAAGGCCACTTGAGGCTGCCTCCAACTTTGCAGCTGAAATAAACATGCTCACATTTTGGTAAAGAAAACAATTTTGGTCTCCATTGATAAGTTTGCTCTTTATAACAATTGTATGGTAGGGATTATTTTTATAACTCACTTGTTTAAAATCTAACAAAGGCTTTAAATGGCCACTTTAGATGACAAATGGGAGCTAATCCAAGTTACCTAAGTGTGTTACAGCCCAACCAGGAAGTCTGATTTTGGTGAGCGAAATTCTACTATTTTAATAGTCTGTTTTATTTGTATGTTCATTAGTTCTAATTAGCATCTGTAACATTTATTTAGTTACCTCTGGCTTCACAAGAACCATGTCCACAGCTTTGAAAGGAATTCTCAAACCAAACAGTGACATGACTGTGGCCACGTCCACCTTTTATATAGGGTTTATAATTTTTATTCATGTTACTGTCATTTTCACTTGCTGCTGGATGAGGATAAGGCAACAAAATTACTTGTTATGATTTAAAATACAATGTTTACCACATACTTTTAAAGTACAATTTTTATGTTGTTTTGAAAAGTTCTGTCAAAGAACAGTCTCGAAAAACTGTGATGCAGACAGGAAACACAATTCTATCCATCCATCCATCCATCCATCCATCAATTTTCTGCTGCTTATCTAGGTCCAGGTTGTCAGGGCAACAGTCTAAGCAGAAATGCCAAGAACACATGTAAACTGGTTGGGCAAATTCCCACGCACCCTTGAATATCCTCAAGAGGATAAAGAGCTGGTTCAGCGTTCCATGACCAGGATGAAAACTGCATTGTTCCTCCAAAATCCAAGGTTCGACTAGCAGACTAACCACTTTTCCAGCTCAGGGTTGTGGGGGACTGGAGCCTATCCTAGCTGTCATAGGGCAAGAAGCAAAGTACACTCGGCAGGTTGCCAGTCTATCACAAGGCTAACACAGAAAGACAGGCAACCATTCACACTAGCAATCACACCTATGGCCAGTTTTGAATCACCAGTCAACCAATTATGTATGTCTTGGGACTGTGAGAGGAAGCATGAGTATCCCCAGAGAACCCACACAGGTACAGAGAGAACATGCAAAGTCTGCCGGTGGATGTGAACCCTTCTTGCTATGAGGTGAGAGTGCTAGTCATCACATCACCATGCTGCCCTTCCATAATTCCAGCCCAACATTAGTTTCAAAGTAGTGCTTTCACAACCAAAAAAGGGCAATTCTTGTCTATGTGCAAGAACAAACAGATCACATTCTGTGACTATTTCAAGAAATGCCATGAGACCAAGTGGTCATGGGATATCATAAATTATTTTTTTTAAGTCATAAAGTGTCAATATTTTCCTGGTGTACAGAGCAGATTATCTATTTAGGAGATTATTATGTGACATTTGATCTTAAAGTGACCATAATTAAAGGTTTATGACATTTTTTATTTTAATATTTTTTGTAATTGGAATTGCAATTATTGAGCAGCATAATTAGAACAAATAAGAATAGTATGTATGTATGAACTTGCCAGTTCAGAGTGTGTTGCATTGCTGGTGTATGGAGGCTCAATGTGTAGCTATATAAGACATACTGTATACCAGTCCCTGATGTTACTACTGAGATTTTGTTATTCACAGAGCACTACACTCATAAAAGAGAAGCAATTATGAAGAAGCAAGTCAGCTGTTAATGTTTTAAAATGCATGTTGAACATTCTTTATGTTCGTGGCAGCCCTTCCTGGGGGAGGTGTACCTACTGCACTCAGTCGTTAAATCTGTATTATTGCTCTGTACATACTGGATGCGAGCATGCGTGTATCACTCCATGTACATATGATGAGCCTATGTGCTATAGTATTAAAACTTTAAATTTACCAAAGCCGTCATATACACAAGTGTCTCATTATGTGTGCATTTTAAATCAGCAGGCTGATGAATTCCATATGTATCTTCATAAGGAATTCACACATACAGCAAGACTGCCTGTTGGTAGATGGATTGGAGACCTCTCATGTCTTTTGTAAAGGTGAAAATTACAACAGAGTGCACCTTAAAGCTGACATAAATCACACCTTGAAATATTGATCAAAGTCTGTGCGTCTTAAGCTACAAAGAGAGAAACAGTGAATATGAATGCTTCTAAAACAGAAACACATGATTCAGGGTGGATTTTTTAAAATGGAGATCCACTGTGGAGACTGTTTAATTTTAATTACACATTTTATTTGTAGCAATGTCTATTCCTACACATTGAAATAAGGTAAAAGTTAATATCTGAGCCATCACATAGCATCATTTACAGTCTCATACAGATGTATTGTTATCTTACAGATGTAAGATAACAATCTATATCGAAGATATCATTTCTAACTCTACATTTACCTTCCCAGAGAAAAATTAATCCCAAGAAAGCTGTCAGAGACATGATTAAAGGAAGTAATCAGTGAGTTGAGATATGCAGGTTTTATTCCCAGTTTGTGTCCATATGTAGCCTGATAACCACGTACCTATATAGACTTTAAGACTTCCATTTGAAAATCCAAAGTTACATCACCATGACTGCCACTGAAAAAAACTAAATCTAATCTACATCAACAGAGCACTTTTCAAATCCAAGGAATGGAAAGGAAGGAGGATCTGACCCTGTCAGTAAAAATGAATGTGTTCTCATCCCACTGTCAAATACTGCTGTTCTGGAAAAAGTCAGTGGCATTACAGTGAGATGCAAATTGTCTTTTGGCATCATTGCTTTAATGCTCCTAAGTCCACAGAATAGTCAGGAGGTGTGGTAGTGGCTAGAACTAGAATAAATACTAAAATAAATCTTAAAAAACTAAGTACTAAAATATAGTAAAATATAAATAACGGATCTTAATACATGTACAATATTGCACAATGTGTGGCAGGGAATGGCAGCAGCAGACATCAGCAACAACAGTTCACAAGGTTTATAGGCGCATAATATATATGTGTGTGTGTGTGTGTGTGTGTGTGTGTGTGTGTGTGTGTGTGTGTGTGTGTGTGTGTGTGTGTGTGTCTGTGTGCCCATGTGTGCGTGTGCATGCGTATGTGTGTGTGTTACTGAAAAACCGATTTCTCCAGATAAAAAAGGAATCCATGGTGCCTCTCTGGATAATGTTTGCAGCAGATTTTTTCATTTCACAGCAGGAACAGCATAAGTGTAACTCATTGTGTTAATAAGGACTGCACCCCACTTAGACCCTTTTTAGACTTAATTTAATTTAGCCCAGGACACTTTTTAAAACTAAGTGTAAGTGCAAACATGCTGTGCAACCCTAATGTGTCCTGATGGGTCCCCAACAAGGATGTGACCAGAAAATGTCACCACTGCACAACACTGTGTTTTTTCCTTGTTCTTCGCCCACTTCAACAAGTTACATATGACTTTGCCTTGCCAAATTCAAAAGCTGGAATAGCTCATGGTGTTTAATGGTTCTTGGAACGTTTCATTTTGCTTGCTAGCCTCTGCTTAACAAATTTACTGTGCCCAGGGCCATTGACCTTCTAGTGGAACTAACGTAGGCCTCAGTCACACACGCCTAGAGACCAGCAACCCCCCAGGCAACCTCTAGTCACTAGGAAAAAATGTGTATTCCCCAACTAGTTGGCAAGTAGTTGCTGGAGGTTGCTGACTGTCACCAGGTGAAATCAGTTGCAAAGAGGGTGTTGCACAAAAAACCTCCATGTGATTGCTTTTGTCACTGCATTTTGCTGCTGTGACCAGTAGTTTGAGTGGAAGACACCCACTTGTCTCCAAACACTCACCAACTATTCACAAACTGTACGACACAAACCAGAAACACAGAAGGTTTGGCTTTAAAATAAAAGCTGTGCCTCACTGGTGGAGCCAACACATTTCAAAAGGTGAACAGTCTCTGTTTCCAGTTTGCATCACACAGTTCACAGTTTCACTACCACTTGGTGGGTAGTCTGCGAGTGTTTGCATACAAGTCGGCTTCTTCCATGCAAACTACTGGCAACCACAGCAACCTGCTAGAAACCAAAGCAATGGCAAGGAGGTTTTCGCTGCAGGATTGTATACCTCTTTGTGACCAATTTCAGCGACTACCAGAAACCCTCAGCAATCATTCGCCAACCAGTCGAGGAATACACACTTTTCCCTAGAGACCAGTGGTTGCCAGATGGTTGCTGACCACCCTCTAGGTGGGTGTGACTGGGGCCTTACAGTGGATTTATACTTGTGTGTTAAAATTACACTGAAGATATGTCATAACCACAAACCCTTCTGAAACCCTACGTCATAACCTGTGCCGTAACCTGACCTGCACCTCCCTAGAAATTTAACTACACATCACCGTGAAGGCAGCCCGCACAGGAATAAAAGCTGGCAACAATGTCGGCCACTTGTGTAGGCTACGTTGTAGGTTCTACATAGACTCACTGAAAAAGTATAGTCAAGGTGTTAGACAGTAAGGAAATCAGGGCAAGCTGGCCACACAGGTGTCCAGTTTTCCTCTGATTGACCAAGACACATTTAAAAAACCAGTGGATTGGTAAGTGGATCGGGAAATGATCAGGAGGAAAAATTAACGTCAGCAAAACCTGTTTTTGAAGCAGACATTTTAACTCATCATAGCAGGAGAAGTGAACAGGTGCACAAGTGAAACTAGTAACTAGGGTTGGCACTGTTCAATTAAGCAGCACAGAAAGCCTCTGCAGTAAGCTGACACGTACAATACCACCCCTGGACCTATCTTAGCTAAATAGAATACAGCCATTATTAACTACACATGTGCTTTTTCTGCACTGACCTTTCTAAATGTCATGGAAAAAACAGTCCTTTTAAGACTTTCATTAAAACAGAAGCATAGTTTACAGTATTAATTACACCTGTGCTTTTGCTGGTGAGTCAATGTCAGCTGTGAAAAGGCTTACGTGGTTTTAACAAGTAACCAATTTATTAAAAGCTTTCATAAAAATCCTAATTTTCTCTGTCATCAAATAGAATCATGACGTATGATACTCTGTTATTTAATTACATACATGTTCATCTGAATCTTCAGTTGTTTTTGGTAGTTCTTTTTGCAGTTGATGTCCCTTAATCCCTGTTCCTGCTGAGACAATGTGTCACTGGCCGGCTACTGAAGGTGTGATTATAATGGCTGGCTGGATCAAGCAACATTATAATACAACCAAAGGAGATGGGTGGATATTTCAGTGAGTTATATGCATTTATATCACTGTAAACTGTTAGGATAGTATCAGCTATCTCTGACACTACAAAAAGAGACAAGATGGTGGGACACTGATAAAAATACTTGCTTGATTAAATGTCATAGTGGATGAATCCTTTATTTAGAGGCAATGATAACTGCCTGATTTGATTTCACAATATGATTCCCCCCTGAGAGACTACATCTCTGTTGAGAGTATTCATTGTCTTAGATAAACAAAATACAGGGAAGTTGTTACTATAAAATACCCAAGTTCTATTACAATACACTGCAACTGCTATTTCAGTGTATTGCAAAAGAAATGAATGCATGGAGACATCTTTTTTCTGTTGTTTACTACACTCCTTTTGCAAGTGTTATGATGTCTTGCAATGGTACAAAATATTGGCACAGAAATATTAATATCATTCATCAGAAATATCAGACTGTGACTAATCGTGTATCACATAAACCAACCTGCTCTGTTATGTGTGTGCCCCTATAACACAGTCAGGAAGGGAAGAAGGAGGGATGGATAGATGGAGCATAACATTCAAACTATGGACTCAAATTCAGACAGTGCCACAGAGAACTGAAACAAAGACAAGACCTGACCAGCTTACACATTTACATTCAAATTACAAACATGCCACAGGGCTGACAGTTAGGAATACTACGTTTTCAGGCAACAGGCATCCTAATAAATTAGTGCCTTACTGCAGAAACTGCTCTCGAGATTAAAGCTGACCTCAGGTCTTGTCAGGCTCATTAGAAAAAATGCCATTTTAACCTTCTGATCTTTAAGTGGTGATTAAAAAAAAAAAAAATCCATGAAAAATTAAAAAGTTTATTTCAAAAAACTTTAAGTGGTTTGGTCTCCACCAACAGGATACAAAGAATGTCCGTTTAGTCTTTGTCATATGGCAAACATCCTAAAACATCTCTATGTGTTTGCCACAATATGCAGTGATTATAGTCAAATATTTGAACATTATTCCCCTCAGGAAAAATAGAATACATAAATACAAGACAGTCAGCACACAGGGAAGTGTGTGATAACTTAAGTAACAAAGGGAAAAACAAAGATTTTTTTAAACATTAGCATTCATGGGGAGTCTTCTTGTTTACCCCCAGTTATTGAGCATTTTTCAGTTTTCAGCACAGTCATAGGTGGTGTAGATTCTCAGTCTGTCCAGAGACTACTCTGTGTGTGAGCTGCAAATATGTTTGAAATGAGTTCCTTCCTGATTACCAACGAGCCTAAAATGTATTCTCTCAAAGTGTAAATGTGCTGACACAGAAGTATCAGAGGATCTTTTACAAATATGACTGGCATGACCTTTAAGTCAACAACAGCAAACAATTAAGTCTTTTAAAGAGGGAAAGATCCTACACCCATGTAACAGTGGCTATAAAGGAGCATTCTGTTTGTACTAACCATGCCGCAAAGTGTAGCATGTACTGTCTATACACATGATATGCAATCATTCAAGAAGTTTCTGAATGCAGCAGTGATCCACATTCTCTATAACAAAGTCTGAAATGCATAAATGAGCTTAATTCTGAGTCAGTAAAAAACTTTCGCAGAAATCACAAAAGCCTTAAGAGAGAAAGAGATCAGCTGTTTCTTTTCTTTTCTGTCTCTTACTTCTGTAAATTACTGGTTTACATACAGTAGTGCATATGTATAGATGAAGGCTGTAGCTGGCTGACAAAATCAGAAGCACCTGGGGGCTGTACTACAAAGCAAATTCAACATACAAAGTATATCTTTCCCTGTGTATGTTGAACCAAAGACAAATTTTCACTAATGTGGACAATAAAGTTATTCTATTCTATTCTATTTTTATCTGGCTTCATTTCCCCTGACGTCAGCAATCAAGCTAAGCAGTCACAGGTGGTTATCAGCTTGATAAGTCAATCCAGGGTTTCCCAATCTAGCTACAAGAAGGTTTACTTGAAAGGGGAGGTGTTAGCAGCATCTGACTGATCATAAACACAAACAGGTCTACTGGCAGTAGAGCAGCCGATTTTACAAATAAAACTACAAGTACAGAACAACACAGCTGTTTCATCCAAATCAGCTGTGTGTGTGAGAGAGAGAGAGAGACAGAGAGAGAGAGTGAGACTAAAAGCACCGTCTGAATGTCTTTGCACTTTTAGCACTTTGGTCAGTAAGACTGGAAAAGGACTACGATATTTACAAAGTCTAATCTTTTCAAAGCCAGGAAGGAAAGCCACCACAAATGCAGACTGTGTAAATCAGCAGATTAAGCAGATGAGCTCTATCATTAAGACATGAGAATCTGACAAATTATATTTGCATATTCCATTAAATTAATGTTTAGATGTACATAAGGCATTTTTAGCCTCATTCTTTCAGCTGCAGGAGGGGTTCTGTTTAATGGTCTGAAAGCAAGTAAAGAATAAAAATTAAAACAGAATTCAAATGTAGACTTAGCCTAAGAGCAAATTTAACATGAGCTTCACAAGTGCAAACAGGTTCCCTGTTTTTGTATCATATATTAATGGTTACAGAATAATGAAAATGATTAAATTGAGTGCAACCAGCAGGAAAAAAATGAAGGACTAGAGTTTATATTTCTTACCGATGGTCATCAGGGAAAGACAGACTTTAGGCCACCCTACTATAAATGCACCAAGGTTCGAGGGATCTTCCAGGAACGATGGCACTATTTTCCAGAGAACCGACTGGTCAGTGGGCAGGGATTTTGTACCTGTTAATCTCTTGTCTTGAACATAACCTGCTTCAGCACAGGTTAGCTCTGCAGAATAAGTTGCCATGGCAATGTACCCTGGTAAAAAGTGAACCATCATCATTAAACTGAAAACCCAGGTTTAAACCTGAATCTTGCTGAATAGCTCTTGGCCTCAGATCTCACTACTCTGTCTCTGTTCTGCACCTCCAGCCACTTTTCTGGTCCTGTTTAGCTAGTCAGTCTTTTACTTTGTTTAATGAGCACACATTTTCCATTGTTTTGTGTTCTACACGGGTATGAAACAACACCATATGAGAGGATACCTGACTTGGTTTAGGACAGCTGGAATAGCGTGTACTTGTGTTTTCATTTTGCTTGCTAGCCCTGGATGAATCACATTACTGTTCCTTTAAAGTGACTTAGAGAGTAAAGAAACCGCTCAGATGTAAACACTCGTGTCTGAGCTGCTCCCCTGTGATCCAATTGCCAAAGACACATTTTAGAAACAAGTGCAAATTTAATATTAGATGTTTTGCATGCTGGTTCACTGACAAAGCCTATCGAT
>VUQS01000667.1:0-17394 GCA_015108495.1 Heterochromis multidens | reverse complement strand
CAAAGTATTGAGCAAAGGCTGTGAATACTTATATACATGTTATATTTTTGTTTTTTATTTTTAATAAATTTGCAAGAATTTCAAGCAAACCTTTTTCACTTTGTCATTATGGGGTATTGTGTGTAGAAGTTTGATGTAGAAAATTAATTGAATCCATTCTGGAATAAGGCTGTAATATGAATAAATGTGGAAGCGCTGTGAATACTTTCTGGATACACTGTACACTGATCTGAAATTTAAAAGAATAAAATTATGGCCTTTTTTTCCCCTCTTTGATGGGTACTCAACTGTGTGTGTGCCCAGAATGCCTATTGGATAATCTAGTCCAGGTTCTATAACGTTACTGCAAGGTTGCAAAGTCTCTCTGTGTGGTCTGGTTAGTTTGTAACCAGTGTCACCAGTTGGCAATGTTGCGAAATTTCCAAATTATGGCCAAATGCAACTTGGGCATTATATAATGTGTTTGCAGTAGTGGACTGCTTAATTACCATTAGCTAGTCTTTGAGGCCAGGCACTTGAGAGTGAGCCAAAGGATCATAGCCATTTTGTGGAAAAACTGAACTATGTCCTTGACATAGAAGTCGCTCCACAGGCCATTAGAGGCAACCACAAGAGTTGTGGAAGGTCTTATTTTTAAGTTGCTTTAGTAACCTGTTCAGACACTGGCAATCATAAGTGTTTATTACAGCTAAATGCTACAGGGGAAGAGCAGAACGTGATAGCAGTGGAATCTGAGTCATGCTGTGAGGTGTTCCTAATGAGGGAAGCTAAAGAAGCTGTAATGAAGACCTGAGATGTCACAGAGTTTAAGGCTAGAATTAAAAAAATATTTCATACATGATGAAGTATAAACAAGCCATTATAATTTCTGCTAGCACACTCAATAGCAGAGCCCTTTTCACTGTCCAATAAAAACCACTCACTCATGCCGGGTATAAAGGCTCTCAGTAAGTGAATAAAAGCCTCCTGAGCTGTCCAGACTACAAAGCTGTCTCTATCTGCATGCTTTTAGCCTACACCAGGAATATTGTCATAGTAGGGACAAGAAAGCCTTTGATAGATTTTGCTGATTTATGTGAACTATGTGATTTATTTTGGGGAAAAAAAATCCATATTCTATCATTAAAACATTCAGTCTCTCCCGCCTTGTCAGTACTAATCCAATTGCTACTGCTCCCACAAATGAATGGTGGATCAACAATTCATGTTTTTTGACAATATCCCAAAGGTGAACTACTTCAGCTGCTTAGCAACAATCAATAAAGGGCAGGAAAATAGTCAATTTAAGTGTCAAAAAAATCATATAATTCCTCCTAAATCGAATCATATTTAGAACAATTTATTCAAACAATTAAGTGGTTTTATGAACAGATGGAGCATCACATCAGTGTTAGGGACATATATAATTTGGGATGCTTTAATCTATCTAAAAAGGTACAAATATCCTGGATTTTTAATGCCCCATAGCCTCACATATAATTTGGTTTACAAAAAGCTCTCAACAAGTCAACAAAACACATAATGTGTTAAAGCAACATCATGAGCGTTTACATTTGTTCTTCATGTTTCAGAGGGTTGAACATGACAGTTCAATGGTTGTGTGGGAAATTTAACACTAAAAGATTTTGATCATGTAGCCTACCTGTACCACGCGGTAAAAATCTGCACATACATTTTATAGTTTATCTGAAACACTGAAGTTTTTTTTCAGCTTTAACTTGCCTTTGCAGCTCCATCACTTCGATATTTGACTTGAAGAAACATTTTGCTGTTGCTGCATGCCTCTTTTGGAAGCCTCTATTCTCTGTATCCCTGCTAGTGTGTTATAAAAAAAACACAAAAAACAATGTGAATTATGTTCTTATACACTCCTCCTTTTTGTGCCATTCTTTGTTAGCTAGTTTGTTAGCTTGCAGGTGCAGCAGACTGCGCAGACCACAGCTACAAAGGTGGGCCAAAGGGCTGTTAAAGCAGACCTGTTCTGTTTGTCCTTATTTTCTGTCATCAGAACCGGCCCAAGGTTTTATGGAAGCAGAATTTGGGGCCCCAACCCTTAGCTAAACCCAACCACCCACCTCACCACCACCAATATTAATTATATATTGTCCATTCTTGATAACTTGTGCATTATACATCTGGAAAGAAATAAAATATACAATATATTTTTAAGACAGGTTAAAATTGTTTTTGAAATGTGCAAAAGGGCACACCAAGAATTTAACATAGGCCTAAATCTTATTTTTTACATAACAATGCAAATTTAAAAACCAACAATATTAAATAAATCAAACAGAAACTAACTGGCAACAGTAGGTTACCAACCATAATACCTGTGGTTTCAGTAAATCACCTGAGCTCACCACACTTTGACTGAACTGAAGGCTCGTTTGATGCTTCCATTTAACTAATGTCATTGTTAGTGAACCATAATGATAAATAACTAATATGTAATTATTCAAACATACCTTTATCCTGCTGCTTTTTTCCTTCATGTTTCTTTTTTTTTCTTTTTTCTTTTCAGCCCTAGGAGGATAAATCCTTTTTTGAGACATAATTTTCACAATCTACTTGCAAACACTTACAGTGTGCATGAACATGATCCCAGATCTGACTCTGAAAATGATTAAACCAGTAGCATTAAGCTGTTAGTCTGGTAACATATTTATCAGAATATTTTGCTTTCTCTTTTAGGATTGCTATTGATATATGCATAAAAAATATAAATTTATCAACCTGTGTTGTGTGACAATTCAAGCGCTCTTGACCCCCCTGGTGGTGTGGGGGCCCCAAGCATCTGCTTAGTCTGCTTATGCCTCAGGCTGGCTCTCTGTCATATTGTTATGCCCGGCTCGTTCAGGACAAATAAAGAAGGGAGAGCCACACAGCAACAATTTTCACCAATCCAATTTATTAATCATAAACTGAAAAAAAAGAGAACAAAAGAAAACTAGGTGCTAACATTTAACCAACATGTGACTTCAATTAGGGATGACCACAACACAATCAAACCAAAGTAGAAAGAAAACCAAGTTGAGTGCCTGAAAGTCACCAGCCTTCTAGGAGGAGAGAGAGCCATCTTGGAAGGAAACCAGCTTATATAGGCTCCCATACAGGTGAAGTAATTTCCTTTATTAGATGGAATTTACAAGGTCGGAGCCATCACAATATATACAGTTACAAATGTTGTATGCTCATATTAAACAAGGTTTAGAAAATGAAGTCAGCATGAGTAGTAGTAATCACTGTGAGCTTAAAGCTCAGGCTTTAGACTGCTCTAAACCAGACTCTATATGAAAGATGAACATAAACATCACTCCCTAGTTTTGGACTAGAATACTAGAATTTGCAAGAATTGCAAAAAACAAAGTTATATGCAACTATTTATAAAATTCATAAAATTGCAGGCAATGCCACAGGCGTTTTTTGTACAAAACCATCAGCTGTCACAATAAGATGCCACACAAATTATTTGTGTCACTCCAAAAAATAGTTCCTGTCCACTACAAGACAGAAGGGCACATCACAGGCCTGAGACTTACAGGGTGTATCACTCCTCCTGTTGTCCACCTGGAGCGTTTACATTTGAGTCTGCCTTTAGTGGCTTTGGCCAAATATCGCAGGTTGCCGTACAATTTTTTGATTGGTTGATGTGAATTTTTTCACCAATAGGAAAGGTGTTGATTTGGGGGGGGGGTTTTTGATTGCAAGTTCTTTCTGCTCGTGAGCGCTTTCCTTCGAAAATTCCATTTTTACCGTGTCTTCCTGCACTAAACATGACGACAGTATTCAGAAAAAAGTATGGCATAAATTATTTATCATAACTCTGGTTTTACTTGGCCTATCAACACAATTTAGAAAGTGCATCCGTCGACCCCAGGGGGTTAATGGAGGTTCTGTTTGAGCACACTGGCATTGACCAATCACCCCCAACCGGTCGCGGCAGATGGCTGCCCCTCCCTGAGCCTGGTTCTGCTGGAGGTTTCTTCCTGTTAAAAGGGAGTTTTTCCTTCCCACTGTCACCAAGTGCTTGCTAATAGGGGATCATCTGATTGTTGGGGTTTTCTGTATTATTGTAGGGTCTTTACCTTACAATATAAAGCGCCTTGAGGTGACTGTTGTTGTGATTTGGTGCTATATAAATTAAATTGAATTGAATTGAATTGAATGGATTTCATTGAGCCATTTCACTGGAGTGCATGGGGTTATTGTTTTGTATTAGTCCTCGTAGATTATGCAACTTGATACCCCGAAGCAGTGCTGTTGCGCAGCATCTCTGCAAAGAACGTTGCGCAGGCACTGTTTCAGGTCATCTCCTGAGTTGGCATCCCGAAAGAGATACTGACTGAACAGGGCTCCTCGTTCATGTCTCGCGCATTAAAGGAACTATACGAATTACTGGGCATTAAGTCAGTTCAGACCAGCATTTACAGACTGACGGGTTGGTGGAGCAGCTGAACAAGACCTTAAAATCCATGATTCGTAAGTTCATTCATGAGGATGAACATAATTGGGATCGCTGGCTAGATCCTCTGTTGTTTGCAGTGTGGGAGGTGCCCTAGACCTCCACGGGATTTTCTCCCTTTGAGTTGCTGTTTGGCAGGAAGCTGCGGGGGGTGTTGGACCTTGAAAACTGGGAGGAAGGTTCAAGCCCCGGGAAAAGTGAAATTCAATACATCCTGGACCTGAGAGCACAGCTACACACGTTGGGAAGGTTATCACAGGAAAATTTGCTCCAGGCCCAGGAACATCAGCAACACCTCTACATTAGAGGGGCTAAGCTCAGACAATTTTCACCAGGGGACAAAGTGCTTGTACTGTTCCCTTCATCCAGCTCAAAGTTAGTTACCAAGTGGCAAGGACCCTTCGTGGTCATGCGGCGAGTGGGGGACGTCGACTATGAAGTGGTGCAGTTGGACAGGGGTGGAGCCTCACAGGTATATCACCCGAACTCCTGGACCGGTTGTGCACTGCTCGTTTTTTCACAACACTGGATTTGACCAAGGGCTATTGGCAGATTTCCTTGTCTGCAGAGTCTAAGGAAAAAATGTCCTTCTCCAAATATACCAATTCGTCACACTTATGTTCGGCTTGTTCAGAGCCCCAGCCACCTTCCACACGCTGCATATGCTGCTGCGTATTTGGATGATGTCATCATCCATAGTGACACCTAGGCGGAGCATGTGCAGCGGGTGGCTGCGGTCCTGGAGTCCCTGAGGCAGGCGGGGCTCATGGCCAACCTGAAGAATTGTGGACAGAGGAAGATACAGTATTTGGGGTACCACCTGGAAGGCGGGCAGGTGCGTCCGCAGACGGAGAAAACAACAGCCATCGCAGCCTGCCCACATCCCAGGACCAAAAAAGAGGTGTGGCAGTTTTTGGGGCTGGCTGGCTACTACCGCTGGTTCATGCCAGGCTTTGAGGAGCTGACCAACCCTTATCCGATCTCACCTAAAAAAAAGTGTCTCAGATCCGGTCCAGTGGATGTAGCAGTGCCAGGTGGCTCTCTGTGGGGAACCCCTGCTCCACACCTCCAACTTCTTCCTCCCTTTTATTCTGCAGATGGATGCCTTGTACAGTTGGCTGGGGGCCGTTTAGTCCCAGCAGGTAAGGGGGGTTGACCGCCCGGTTGTTTACATCAGCCAGAAACTGTCTGAAAGAGAGTCCAGATACATTAGAAAAAGAGTGTCTGGCAATCCAGCGGGCAGTAGGTTCTCTTTGTTATTACCTCCTGGGACGCCCATTCACCCTCTGTTTCGATCACACCCCACTGCAATGGCTCTACCCCATGAAAGAGAAGGAGTAGCCTTGACTGGATGGCTCCCCAGCCTAAGTCGGGCAGTGGAGGTATGTGGCGGGGTGTGGTCTGTGGCTCCACTCCAGCGGAGGGGTGGTGCAGTGGGTTTGGGGGGGTGGCACCAGGGACGCTGGCAGGGCAGCAGGTTCTATTCGACTAATTATGCATTTCCTATTTTAGTAGCACACTGGGACCAGAGGGGGAGAGCCGTGCTGAGCCAGAGACATGTCAGCTGAAAAGCTGCGAAAGCGCAAGAGTGTAAACTATTGTTGTAAATAAATAAACCCTTACCCTGCAACGCTGACTGTGTGTATGTCGTGCTGGGGTCCCAAGAACATGCATGTGTCACACAAAGCTACTCTAGTAGAGTCCAAAGGTTCATAATATGAAGCTCAAAATGAGCATAAAAGTAATTTTCCTTTATAAACCTTAGATGAAATGCTAATGGATTAGCCTCTGCAAGCCTTCAGTTTGATGCTTGTGTTATAGAAAGTTCCCAAGACATGGATGTCATTTTCAAGTCATAATGACTAACTGTTGAGCTGGAAAGGACAGCTCCAATTTAAGAATTATTTTGATTGATTTTTAATTTCTATTGATAATTCATTAAATACATGAGTTTCTTATTAAATACACAAGTGTCTTTACCTCTAAGAAATTTATAAAAAATATTGTGGGGCAGTAGTTTGAAAATTGTCATTACTGCATTGAACTTGGGGCTGAATAAAATCGAGCTGACCCCAAATTCACCTCTTCTACCACCTTCACTTAGAATGATGTTCCCTTAGCAGACGGCTGAGCAGAAGAACAGAAATAACAAAATATATATATATATAAAGAAATAAAAACAATATCTGTTTCATTTCATAGCCCTGCGTTAGTTTGCTCTCGCTTGTTCCCGAGCCAAAAAGGCATGTTACAAAATTACTTTGACAACAATTGTATTGGCATTTCTCGAAGCAGTGCACGATAAAGTGATTTTAAAAACTGTATTGTAAGCACGTTTTGCTCTTATTGGTGGAAAAAGGCAAATACAGCAGGTCATTGAGCTGTTGAAACCAAAAAGCTGACGCAGTAAAAAATAAACTGAGGTTAAAAAAACACCTTTAAAGGAGAAGCTGAGAAAATGTGGCCACATAGAGAAGCTGAAATTTCTAAACTGTCTCTAATGACGTTTATAACAGATTCACTACTTTTCCTTAAAGATATGAGTCCTTGGCTTTTCTTCCTGGTCTTCTGTCCTGTATTTCCTTGCAGTAACTTATAGATAATACAGCACATTGTGTGAGTTTTAAATCTCCCCCTAAATCGCCTACTTTGCTCAAAATGGAGACAAAACACCCTTCGAGAGGGGCTGTTATGATGCCAATGATTAGTTATTTTCCATTCCATGTGCCCTGAACCATTGTGGATATTCAGCTCCTCATTGCACCGCTTCATTTTACTGTCCTTCCTCGGCCCACTCTGATTACCCCATGTGTCACTGTATCTCATGTAAGCCTCTCCTGGCTATTATTCACTGCCTTCTTTTTTTACCCTGCAGGAGGATTGTACCACATTGTGTTATAAGGTCTGAAAAGTTGACATGGGAGTGCTGGAAGCACACTGCTTCCTCTGCACTGGAAGAGTACAATGTGTTCACATGTGGGTGGAGATTATACAGTATTTGTGTGATTTGTTCCCTGCATATTGTAGGATGCCTTTTGTTGCATCTGTGCCTATGAGTGGACAGTTTACAACAAGCCCTGAGCCGACCTTCTCACTGTCAGCTTTGTTCATCCTCCAGACGTTTGTGACTTCATTAGTAAGAAGCATGTCTTAAAGGCCTGGATGTATTTCCCTGCTTCTAAATTCCAACAAGGCTGAAGTTCTTTTATGTGACCCTAAAAAATTGTAGAAACATCAATGTGCATTTAACATAACTTTTGTCAGATGCCTCCTGTGTCTCACCATTACATGGAACGTGGCATCAGTTCTCTGACACACTGACCATGACAGTGTCCTCGGGTGAGTTATAATGGTCCCATTTTAGAGACCTACAAACTCTTCATTTGGAGATTAGAGGAGTGGTGGTGGTATAAGTTGCAGGTTTATCAACACTGGTTAGGTCCTGGTGGGATTGTTGTGTTTTTCATTTGTTTTTTAATGTAATTTTGACCTGCCGGTGAAAAACTACTCATCTGGGTTTAAAAGTGCTCCTTTTCAACAGCAACCCTTCACTTTAAAAAATGATGAGCTAGGAGTGACAGATCCCTCTCACTATTGCAATGACTTAGAGTGTCAAAGCACAGGTGCCAAAGGAGACCGTGCACATAAATGAGCCATACCAGTAGTTTTGACAAAAGGGCACTAATTGGAGATGAGACCAAGCTGGAAACATGGTGTCTAACCACATACCTACTCTTGCATTATCTTGTCCTTCAGTACTACTGTGAGGAACCCTGGAGTCATTTATGACCAGTATATAGCCTTTAACTTCTTAACATAAACTGGGGTTGCTTGACAGTTACAGTTGAACTGCATTTATCCATATCCTAAACAAGCATATTTTCAGAAACTAGAACTTGTTACGCTTTAAACCAGCTCTTTTATGTCATTTTGGCCTTATAGATCTTGTTATAAGACCTCCATTTAGGTATGCCAAACTTGTGAAAATTCCATATGAAGGGGTAGATGTGACCTAATTCTAACACTAAGTAGCGACAGGATCGGGGTTAAGTCGCTCATTAAACTAATTTTTAGGACTGTCTTCATTCACCTCCACCTCAACCTAATTGCTAAAATCAGAAACATCCTGTCTCAGAGTGATGTTGAAAAATAACTTCATGCATTTGTTACTTCTAGGTTGGACTGTTGTAGTTAGTGATTTTTAGGCTTCAGGTAAAAAAGAAAAGCTTTCAGTGAGTAGCAGGGACTAGAAAAAGAGACCATTCTTTTCCCACATTGCCTTCTCTTCATGTACTCCCTGTTCGACCAAGAACTGAATTTAAAATCCTTCTAATTACATACATTGAATGATGAGACACTATCATATATTAAC
The DNA here is from genome assembly GCA_015108495.1 of Heterochromis multidens. Taxonomy (NCBI): domain Eukaryota; kingdom Metazoa; phylum Chordata; class Actinopteri; order Cichliformes; family Cichlidae; genus Heterochromis; species Heterochromis multidens. The sequence continues at coordinate 8,560 of VUQS01000667.1, read as the reverse complement.
ACCTCATAGTACCATATTATCCTAACAGAGCACTTCTCTCTCAGACTGCTGGCTTACTTGTGGTTCCTAGATTTTCTAAAAGTAGAATGGGAGGCAGAGCCTTCAGCTTTTAGCCCCCTCTATTATGAGACCAGCTCCAAGTTTGGGTTTGGGAGACAGACACCCTCTCTACTTTTAAGGTTGGGCTTCAGATTTTCCTTTTTGATAAAGTTTATAGTTAGGGCTGGATCAGGAGACCCCAAACCATCCCTTAATTATGCTGTGATACACTCATGGCATTAGGGGACTTCCCATGATGCACTGAGCACTTCTCCTTTCCTCCCTTCTATCCACTCCCGTTTATATGCCGCTGCTGCATGTCGTTAACTTTCTTCCTCTCCCTCCCATTGTTTGTTTTTTTCTATCTGTTGTTCATGTTCTTTCTAACCTCCCAACCAGTCATGACAGATGGCTGATCCTGGCTCTGTCAGAGGCTTCTTCCTGTTAAAAAGGGAGTTCTTTCTCCCCAGTGTCACCAAATGCTGCAACCATCACAGATCATCTGATGGTTGGGGTTCTCTCTCTAATATTTTAGGGTCTTTACAATATAAAGCACATGACTTTTGCTTTGAACAGAAATGAATTGAATTGCAAACTATATTTGCTGCATGGGCATGTACACCCACCTTTGTATGTCATGTAATGCCGACTACAGCACTTGGGCCAAATACAAGGGGCTGTGAGGTCCTGAATTATACATGATTTAATTAAAAAGATTCAGGAGTTGACTCAGGGAGCACAAAGGAAATGGGATTCCTAACACGAGATGGCCTTTTCACTGTAAGATTAGCATTATATTGCTGCTTTCTTTTGTCACTGCCCACTATGTGAATGGGACAATAATGGCTATAATTCTGTTGTCATTATATAATGAGAAATGTGCTGAATGCAAACTTTCAGTGCAGACAGTTTGGCCTCTGATTGAGCTCAGTGACTAAATTTACACAATAAGCTGGGGAAAAAAGTTGCTTAATATGAAAAATGAATAATAACTGAGGGATGTACACTCTATATTTTAAAAGTGGTAATTGATATTTTTTGATTCCCCTACACCTGTTCCCCACCTTTTCCAGCCATAATTTCCCTACTGATTGGCTGGCTGGGGGAGCGCTGCTGATGAGCTCGAATCATGATGCAACCTTTGCCCTGTCTGAGTAGATGAATCAGAGGCTGGGGGAGTCTCGGTGACCCTCATTTCCGCATGGCAGTGTCTCCGACGGCGCAGCTGATGCCCAGGTATCAGCAGGATAATGTGATTCCAGTTCATCGCAGACACTATTGCCATGCAGACAATGGCGAAGGAAAATGGGGCCGTTTTCAAAATTGCTATGTAGGATGCCAGAGCTGTCCTCTTCTAGTCAGCAACATTTGTCAAATTCAGATTGAATCAGTGGTGTTGTGCTCACACAGGCGATTAGGGAAAATAGGCTTGAGTTCAGCATCTCATGGCACAGGCAGTCTATACAGCCACTGTCTCGCATTTTACTCATAAGCCTTAAAGGTTATGTGACTCTTCAAATTAAAGGCAAATCTGTTCCAAAGTATGGCAACAATTGGGTTGCAAACGGTTTCATTTAGCATGCTCTGGATATTTCCAGCCACTTGATAGATTGTAAAACAAACAGAGCAGCAAGAGAACCTCTGCAAGAACTTAATCCCTGGAACTGAAACTTCTGCTTCTATTGTTCCAGCTGCTATTGCTGCAGCTGTAGTATATGCATTCCTCCATCCATCCAAAATAATGAGAAGCCCCTGCATAATGTACATTTGGATCTCTTTCCACATGCTGCCCAGCGAGTGCCAAGTGATTCATTTTTTCACACCATGGTGCGCTCAGCCACTGCCACTGTCTAAATTTGGATCTTGGAGCTATGCTAATATGGCCCCCAGTCATCCACTGGTTATCCCGGCCCATTAGTGGCAATTACACTGTTTGTGTGACTAGTGACAAAAACTTGGAACCTGCCTGGAAAAATGGTTATTTTCCCATTAACCGATCCAGCGCTTTATCAACCCAGAGCTGGCTGTGCTCCGAAAGCGTACCATAAAACATCTGCAGAAGGAACAATGCAATTATAGAAGCCATCTGGAAAAATAACAGAGGAGAATAGATATGATTAACACTAACACAAACAGATGGCAAAGTGTTAGATTGCTGTTCGACAAGCACATAATAAGAAGGAACCTTAAGTCCAATTAAGGTTGGCGAAGTCGTCCATTATGGCGGCACGTTTTCATTCAAACATAGCACGCTAACAGGAAGACTAAGCAGGCCCAGGTGGACATAAAGGATTCGTCAAATGGTTCCATTTAGAGCGGCCCATTTAAATGAGCAGACAGAGTCGAGGACTCTCATGGGACAGACACCATGTGTTCAGCGGAGTTGGATGCTGGAGGCTCATCCCATGTTATGTCCCATCTAATGACCACACAATCAATTATCAAAAAGTTTGCCTTCATTTGAGTTCTCTCCATTATCAGGAGTAATAAAAATGATTTTTAACACTTAGAGAAGTGTCTCTGAGGATGATGGTTGCTTCACTCTGTGCCTCATTATTTTTGGGAGGATTTTATGAGCAATCTTGGGAACAGAGTTTGATGTTTCTTTGCAGCTTTGGATCAACTCCCCGCAGTGATTGACCATCCGAGAAAAGAGGACGGGGAGATGGATGAGCGTCAGGTTTCGCACACTCTCTCTTCCAAACATGTGCTGCTGAAAAACCTAATTTGGGAATCCTGACATGTAATTGCATTCAACAAAACTAGCCTGGAGAAATAATCTCAGTTCAGCATCTGCTCACTGTGCACCACTCTGATAAGCAGTGTACAAAACAAGAAACAGTACCCCTCCACTCCAGCACCGCCACCGCCACCAGTTTCCCTCCAGCACCATCCAGAGGCCTTCAGATCTGCCAACAATGAGGCTTCTGCAGGAACACATCCAGGAAAACATATCCATATTTGTGTGGGATTATAGTGAATGCATTTGGCACAAACTCTTGTTGAAAACAAGACTTACCAATGCCCTCTTACGCTATGTGTCATGAGCTGTACTGAGCCGTGAGGTAAATTTCACCTGCTCACTGCCAGGAAGTCACAATACCTCACATAAGGTGAAAAGCTGTAGGTAGGGGTTGATCCAGGTGAGTACGCGGCCACTCAGTCCTTTTTGTTTAAATGCAAAGAACATTACTAAACTTCAAGCATCAATGTTGTTACACAGCTGACATTAAACTGGGTTCAGCACTGCTTTAGCATGTGCTAACTTAAAAACAGTTGCATCGATAGAAACATCAGTTCTGTTTGAAAATTAAGGAAACCAGGGCTTTGGCACTATTTTATAAATCTAAATCTAAACCTATAAATACCTCAGTAAATAAAAATAAATAGTAAATAAATATAATAAATATATGCCAAAATGATGTAAGATGATGTATTGAAGCTTTTTTAACTACTTGTTTAGTATAAAATGGTGCAGTAATCCCTACAACACAGTTTTCGATTTGACAATAAAGGGAACTTCATTAGATTTTCAACTGTTGGTCAAACCAAACAAGAATCTGAAAGTAATTTTGATTTGTTGTACTCAAAACTGTAACTGAACTGATCATAAGCTACTGTTAAATTATGGTTGGTATATTGGCTGGCATAGCATACATTAGTTTATTTTCATGCTGGAAATGAAAAATAAACTCCTAGCTGTCTCTCTCGTATTTCGCACTTTCCCATATTTGAATCAACAAACGAATGTCAACATCTAAGCCATCTGTGCCCCATGCTTGGACCTACTAAGCTTCTGTGAAGTTGTTAATGGAACAGTTTTTTCTAACAGGTTAGTGCCCACGGAGTGCTGGGAACACTGGGAAAAATATGAAAGTTTGCATGACTGACATCTGTCATTCGTAGTATCACTTTATGACTCTGAACTGATTTTATTGTATGACAGCTTATTAGGACCACTGAAGATAAAAACGATTAAAGGACAGGGTAGAGGGGAGTAAAATTCTGATGCAAAAACAAGATTAAAGTCTAAAATTTACAAGAAAAAAACTCACAAATGTATTTATTTATTAACTTTAACTTCAGTGGCCCTAAAACCTTATCATATTATTGAGCTATTCTACTTTATTTAAGCTATTTTGTTACAGGTTTTGTTATTCCCATTTTGGCTGCTACAACACAGGAATTATATATTCTATAATATGTATGTATAATATATACATATATTTCCCAACCTATTTAACATTGATGGTGAAATAGGTTGAAATCGCTGCCCCTTCAAACAACTTAAAGAAGTCCAGTTGCCTTCTTTCAAACCCTTAGACTACCATGTCCTGGATGACTGAGAACCTACACAGACATATTGCTGCCCTCAGTATTCTTCAGAAATCCTGCAGGCGACGCTGTTGAAACAATTGATAAGGAGGCAGTGGTTTTATCTGATTGATACCAAAAAATAGAGCTAAAAGTGAGTGATTATTAGATTTACCTTTTCCAGGTGAGTTGTACAGGTGAATAAGACTTAAAACTGATGGTAAAGTTGCTCCAAAATTCAGGTTTGACTTCCTCATTAAGTCCCAGCATCAGATGTTCAAACCTCCAGGTTTGTAATTTGTTGATGACCATGGAAACACCATGTGAGGATCTTTTCAGGATACTTTCATGCAGCTCTGTAGAATAAAACAGATCAATGTGCCAGACATTAACCTGCTGCCCACACTGCTGGTGTGTAATTCAATAAAAACAAGCATTAGAGCTGCTGGTAGGTATGATATCACTGATGCTCACATCCTGCACGTCACTGAAGTTGACAGCTGTGTTAAATAATCAGATTTATTTATTTTGCTGAGATGGATCCAACCATTGCCAAGTTCAATGGCTTTGTTTTTTATAAAGGCGGCACTGAATAGAGGTTTTTACACTGACACTTGAACATGAGAAACTAAATGTTTAACTTTCAAGCTGAACGTATGGTTACAGTTTAACTGATACAAAAGGAGACAAGCAACAATAAAGATGACAAAATGCAGAAAGAGGCAAATATAATCAACTCAGAAAGCCGAGGATGGCGGTGTTTGCTTGCAGAAATTGTTCCATTTATGAGCAGATTTCAACAATATAAAAAGGTACTTAGGCTTTATTTCAAATTCATCCTCTGTTTGAGTGAAGAGAGCTGCTTCAATTATTCATTAAAAGAAACGAGGAGGAAAAAAATGTTTTTTATGCTGCTTTTTAAGGGGGCTCACTCATAGAAAAATAATGTTTTGTTTTCTCATTTATTTTGTGATATGAAAAGTAGGATGGGATGTGCAAACACACACACACACACACACACACACGTACACAGAGAGAGGAAAGAGGGATCAAACCCCCCCTAACTGTACCCTTGGCATCTATTATTAATCACTGTGTACACCGCAATGTCTGACAGAAAAAGTACTAGTGTTGCACACATCAAAAATGAAGTTGTTTTCATCTGCTGACATAAAATGTAACAGGCTTGAAGGAGGGAGCAGTGGGGCTTTGCAAACAACATTTTACCTTGCCCAAGACCAAAGCTTTATCTGACAAATACACCAGCCAGCACTGATCCACTTCAACAAAACACACATACACTACACTGTCAGCTATGAGTTTAATTTGGAATATAGCAGATTTTAGTAAAAGCACAGGTCTTCCCTTTGGTGTAAAATAACTCCAGGACACCTCATTGTGGGCATGACACTACCAAACTTCAAGTTACTCACTTAGCATGTGTTGTAAATAACTGGGTATATTTGCCTAAGCCTGTTGCATCACAGTGGCCGGTGTTAGCCTCTCAGGGGTTATGGTTTATTGAATCCAAAAGTCACTGACTGAGCCCTCGCTGTGTGCCAGAGGATGGCTTTTACACTGTGAGGTTCACTGAAGGGCTCAGTATGAATATGGAGGTTTTTCAAGGGCCCTGCATAAGATGGTATCTGTCTCTCCATGACTTTTTTTTTTATCATCTTGGTGCAGTCAAGTGTAAGAAATCTCTCTGGTATTAAAGTTTGTAGTTTTTGCCTTAGTATTTGTTTGCTGTCTGCATCTCTAGACCAGTGTATTTTCAGTAGATGTGTGCAGCACATAGGAAAATGTGGCCATAACCCACACTGTGATTACTATAGAGCAGGGTGTCAGACTCATTTTAGCTCATGGGCCACATAGAGCCTCATTTGATCTTAAGTGGGCTGGACCCGTAAAATAGCTGCATAATAACCTAAGAAAACACTCCAAATTGTTCCAGTTTCTTCTAGTATAACAAGTCCTTAGAACATTCTGAAAACTTTCTCTTTAAATTAACCATCCAGATGACGAACAGAATGAGATGAATTTAGAAAAATAAGTGTAATTTCAACAATACGCTTCAGTTTTTCCACTTTATAAAGAAATGCTGCTGTAGTAAATCAAAGAAACCCATCAACATGATTCCTTTAACTTTTTAACTTCATAATCAAGAAAATAAATCTGCAATAAAAAGGGAAGGACTAGCAGCTGATTAACCTGGTCTTTGTTCTATAATTGAAAAACAGGACATTTCCTGTTAATTTACATTGCCAGTAAGAAGACTGTAAAACTGGTTCAGATTTCTGGCTCAGATGAAATTAACAGTTTAAACTCTCATGATGTGATTCATTCTTAAACACAAAGTACAGTGAATGTGTGAGTCCAAAATTTATGCTCTGTTTCTTTGTGATTTTCACATTTGCAAAGTCATCCAGAGGGGCAGACTGGACCTTTTGGTGGGCCAGTTCTGGCCTCAGGTCTTTATGTTTGCTATCCCTGCTATGGAGTGTAGACTATACACTCACCAGCCACTTTAGATACACCAGTTCAACTGCTTGTTAATGCAAATATCTAATCAGCCAATCATATGGCAGCAACTCAATGCCTTTAGGCATGTAGACATGATCAAGACAACCTGCCTTCAAACTGAGCATCAGAATGGGGAAGAGAGGTGATTTAAGTAACTTTAAATGTGGCATGGTTGTTGGTGTCAAGCAGGCTGGTCTGAGTATTTCAGAAACTGGGAGACTGGGATCTACTGGGATTTGCACAACCATCTCATTTCAAGAACAGGACACTGAGGCTGCAATTTGCACAGGCTCATGAAAACTAAACAACAGATTGGAAAAGCGTTGCCTTCTCTGGTGATTCTCAATTTCTGCTGCAACATAAATATGGTACAGTCAGATTTCGGTGTAAACAACATGAAAGCATCGATCCATCCTGCCTTGTATCAACAGTTCAGGCTGCTGCTGCTGGTGTAACGGTGTGGGGGATACCTTCTTTACATACTTTTGGCCCTCAACTAAGCATCATTTACATCATTTAAATGGCACAGCCTACCAGAGTCAGTAAACATGTATTTTAATGCTGTTTTTAACATGGGAGCCTATGGGGAGTCACTCACTTTTGGAGGAATGCTGTTTTTGGCACTTCCAAAAGTGAGACTCCCATATTAATAAATAAATAGAATATTAAAATGCACAACCTTACACCATTAAAAAGCATGTTTACAGCCAAAGAAGTTTTATTCAAAGCCTTTATGGATAGTTTCTCCCCTTCATAATAACTGTAAAGGGTAAATTTATCCAGCTGGATACTGAAATTAGGGGCTTCGCTGTCTTAATTGAAAGGTGTGTTGACACAGGTGGCTATAGCTGCTAGCTATCCGCTAGACCTTAAGTCACTGAACTGGCATTTTAATGGAATTATCTAATAAAATGGCTTGCTGTATAGTCCAACAATTTTGGTCAGTGAATTGTTAGTACTTTACTTTACGTGTTACTTAGCTCTAATTACGGTTAATTAGGTATCTGATAACTTATACTCCAACCTCAATATGGTCACTTTAGGCTTCAAAAACCAACATGGTGACAGCCAAAATGCTAATAGTGAGGCTTCAAAATGTCCACAACCAATGAGTGAAGTACATGTTTTATACTATATATGAACAGTCTCTTGATGCATGCTCAATAATCCAGGTAAAAGAATCCCAAAAAGTTGAATCTGTTCATCTGGACATGGCGTTTTTTTTTTAGTGGGAGAAACGTTTCGTTACCAACTGGTAACTTCTTCAGTCTCAGCTGACTGCAGGCTTCCCCAGCCTTATAAACAGTACATTGCATAATGACAGAAACCAGCACCATTGACTAACAATGGGCCATTTGGTCAGTTTCATGATCAATAGTATGCAAATTGTCATGACCATTGATCAATGGCCATGAGTACCATTCACAGAGATTGGGGAATGGCTGCAATCACAGCATTGTAAGATGGTGACAGATGTACCCTTAGGCCCCCTCCTCGGTTCAGAGATGGTCTTTCCCTTTTCATGTAAATGGCCTCCTCGGTAAACCATACAGACTTGGTGTAGGGGAAGCTACACCAAGTCCGAAGATACATAAACAGGGTGTACCTTTAAGACCAATTGTCTGCATGATCAACTCGGTCACCTATAACATCTCAAAGTTTCTGGCTTCGGTCCTCAACCCGC
>VUQS01000663.1:0-15943 GCA_015108495.1 Heterochromis multidens | reverse complement strand
GCAGCATCAGAAACAAGGATGCAAGGAGACTGGACAAACTAGTGAGGAAAGCTGGCTCTGTGATTGGAGCCAGACTGGACACGCTGGGGGAGGTGGTGGAAAGATGCACACTAAAGATGTTAGAAGCCATCCTGAACAACTCTGATCACCCACTTTATAACATCTTTATGGAACAAAAAAACATCAGTACTGGAAGACTCCTCTCTCTCCGTTGTAAAACGGAGAGATACAGAAAATCATTCGCACCCACAGCCATCAGGCTTTACAATTCTCATATAAATAGCAGATGAGCTGTCAGACAAATGAATTTCCCTCTGGGATCAATAAAGTTATTCGTATTCGTATTCATAGAACTTTTGTTTTAACCACATCTCCTGCATTGACTCCTCATACTCCTCAGTGAGAAAAGAAACGCTCTGAAGAAATGTTTGAAATATGACCTCCCCACAGTCAAAAACACAGAATATTTCAAAACCTTTAAAACTGATAAGTGAATAAAATTATTATAAAATTTTGGCTGTATTTCTAAAAACTGAAGTAGTCAGTGAGATTTTTCACATTAAAGGCTCCAAAGGGACAAAAAGAGTTTTTGGCGCTTGTACACTTATGACTTTCATATAAAGATGTCCAGGAAAGTGGAGTGGGAGTCACCAGGGATCCGACTCACTCCAGCACATACACCAAACCCATCGCTCTGTTCCTGGGGTAGCCTTCCTCAGACCTGCTGACTCAAAGCACCTCACAGGTCTTCCTGTCTCAGAGTCACTCAGCCATGACAATGTGGTTAGTTTTATACCTGCACATCCATCAAGGTGACTATGAGAACTGACTGCTTACTTACATCTAATACATCTAATCCTGTTTCAGCCTCTTCATTTTCTCTCTACACTGCATTTCTGTGTGGTGGATGGCTAGCTGATGGTTGTGGGGAACTGCTAGCAAAGATTTTAATGTTTTACTCTGATGAGTCAAATCACATTTCACAGGTAACCAGTAAAGCTGGAACTTCACTGCTGTTGTTGTTGAGAGTTTTTTCATGTTTTTTTTTAACCAATGATTGCTGCATTTGTCTACTTGATATGTTTGTTGACCAATCACATCACAGAAAAGTTCCTCTTATTCTAAGAAAGTACAAACTCTGCAGTAGGCCATAAAAAAACAAAAACAGAAAACTCTTTAAAAATTAATTTCTAAGAACTATGATGGTCCCGAAAAAAAGGATGTCATAGAAATACAAGACAAAGTTCCTGCAAGTGTCACTTTCTCTTAACTTTCACTTCTTTCTTTGTTGACTGAAGAGCCTAAAAGCTTGAGGGTGTTTTGTTTGCTGGAGCTCAGCGGGTATCTGCCTTATGGAGGGCGGAAAAAGGTCAAAACAGTTTTTCTGTGTCTTGTTGTGGTTTCGGTATCTTGAAATGGTCGACACCGTTTGAATGGTGAGGCTTTGTGCTTGTTGTGATGTGTAAGCTGATTCTGAAAGACGCCGACACTGCTCAGAACAAAACTCAGAATGAGATATCCTAATAAGAGGTCTGTGAAACTTTCTCTAATGTGACAGAACAAATCATTTCTGATTGTTTGCAGGTTCCTGATCTTTTATGTTTTTCACTGAGTGGTTAGGAGTGTGTTTTAGTTGCTATTTGCCAAGAAGCCAGAGTCAACAGAGCCTAATGAGGACGCTGAGATGGTTTTCTGAGTGTTGATGCAGCTGGAAGCTGCTGACAGCCGCCTCTTTCACTCTGCTGTGGAAACGCTGATCAGGACCCTTCAGGCCTGAACGGCGTCCAGAGCGGCTGACAGCTGGGGACAGCATGGAGACAAACGTCCTCATGAATATATGCGGCTGCAGGGCCCAACCTAATGGAGCTAATGGTGTGTGCTCAGTGAAGAACGACTGGACCAATAGTAAATACCCACATTATAACAGCAGCTTGTTAATGACACACTCGCTGTCCCAGAGGACGGCACGTTTAGACTCAAACCTCAGAGTCTCTGTGAGAGAAATTTGGGCTGAAAGCTGCTGATGAATGAATGGATCGGACATGCCGGAGCACAACTCTTTCCTGCAAACAGTTTGTGTAAGAACAGCTTAATTACAGCCAGCCCGCAGGCTTTAAACACACACTGAACATGAGGACTGTTTGTGAGTGCCAAACCAACAGGGCTAGGTGGCATTAATCATGAGGGAGCTGAGATTACTGAAGAACAGGCTCACTGAAAGAAAAACATCACACTTTCTGCTGAGTTAAACTGATCTTCAACAGAATGTTTTTAAAACTAAAATGATCTAAACATCCGTGATGCTCCACACTGACTTCCACTCAATCAATTCCTCCACGTAGCTCGTCTCTCCTGCCCAGTGATTCTCAGATCATATGGAAATGAACAGAATGGAGACCTGAAATGAAACGAGATCTTTTTTGTGAACCAGAATTGTTCCAGTCATTCATTGAGCTTCACTAACTGGTCTGTGTGATGTGGTGTGATATAAAAATGCATTACCAGACTCGTGAAAGTCTACATCTAAGAAAATATTCCTGTCATCATCAGCACATTCGTTCTTAAACAAAAACAGAAGTCAGTGAAAGTAGAGTTTTTCAAACAGGAAGTCTCATGCTAACCCGTGTTGGGTGTGACGCCTTACAAAGTAACGCAGTAATGTTACACGTTATTGTACTAAAATCAGTAATTACATTACAGTTACAATGTCGTTATTTGTGTTACAAAGGTTCTTCAGTTATCTGCACAACGAGCAGATAGAAGAGGGAAAAAAAGGGTCAAAGCATTACACAAAGTTAGCCAAGAACCCAGAGTGATGATGAAGCTGAGTGTATGCAGACCCCAGCCCAGCAGCCAGAGCCTGAACTTCAGCAGGTAACAAAGGCAGTGATGAGCAGCCAGGCTGCAGCCTCCGTTTCTACCTGTTCATGTTTCTACAGTAGAATCACCGTGATGATCCTCTGAAGTCTCTGAGCTTTGTGTTCATACGTAAAAACTAGGAGAAACATCGTCTGTGTCCTCATGAGGACAGACATCTGTGTTGGTGTGTGGGACTGTAGCCTCAGCTTTATACTGTTAACTGGTAATTATGAGACGGTGTGTTTCAGGTCATTTTATGGAGTAACGAGAAAATAATGTAACGAAGAGTGTAACAAGTTACTCTCTGGAGAGTAATTAAGTAACGTACTGTATTATCTTTAATGTAATGTGTAATACTTTTTTTTTGAACAATGATGCTAACAACATCAGTACTGCAGCTAACGAGTACTAAACACACCACCAGGGTTTTATTAGTATTTACCAATAAAATCCAATGTTTTAATAATCATGTTTTATTGGTAAATACTAATAGAGCATGCAGGACTCTCATTGGTTTTCCTGCTGTAATATGAATACTGGGGAAAAATGACTTAAAAGATCCTTTTAAAGCTGTTTATTTCAGCTAAAACCGCCCTGACAGACAGAAGCCATCTATCTTCTGTCAAGTCTGTTAAGTATTGTTTTCCCAGTGAAGTGGTTCAGGGTGGAGTGTGTTATGTGTTCCTCTTCCTATCCAAACCTCAAACAAGAAAAGGCTCAGCACTCCACACATATTGTTCAGGGGATGTGAGCTCAGCTCCACACCCGTTCCTCTTTTCCTCACCGACAAACCTCCTTCGATCTGGACAGTCGTAGCACTGGGACCCCCTCCTCTACCTCCACCTCCTCCTCCAGCCTGCTACATGTGACCAGGCACGCCTGTTTGGGTGTGGCGAATCAAGCCTCCACTTAGAGAACGCAGATAAACTGACATTCACAGCAGCGGGCGAGGCCATGGAGAGTTATTTTTATTCCTGCAACCAGAGTCAGTTTAATCAGTGAAATGACAAAAACGCTTCATGACAGTTTAATGTCTGAATAAAGTCCAGCTCAGTTTCTGTAAAGTCATGATCACCAGATTACCACTTAGGGGTGGGGTTAGGGTGCATCTCAGCCTCTTTTAGGGCTTCAAATCAAGTCTCTTATGTGAGTTTTGACCTTACATGAAAGCCTGATGCTCACCTGCTGAGATTGTAGATATTTTAATTTAAATGTAAAAAATAATGAAATTAATTAACACATGTTGTGTGATCTCCAGCTAATCCATTTTTTATATCATGCAGAGTCAATGGATGGATTAAGGCTAATAAATTTAAGTCTCTCTGAGGAAACCCTCTGAGTGTCATAGATATGAATAACCACACTCTGAAACTCTACATGTAACAAAATATTCTGATGTAATCTTTAGCTACTCACTTTTTATATCATACAATCATGAACAAACACCCTGCTGAGATGGTGGATATTTTATGTTTGAAGCATTATTATCTGAATCCTGAAACTGAAAGCTGAATAGAAAAAACAAACATCCAAAGTCCAATCTTCAGTTTCAGCCCTGCTAATGACCAGGTAAACTTTTCATACATTGAAAGAAATGGACACAGCTGTAAGCTCAGAAGCCTTAAAATGTAAGAAGAGGTAAGAAAGCCTAATTAACATAAATTAACAAGGTGTGAGAGCGGTCCCTCCTCTCCTCTCCTCTCCTCTCCTCTCCTCTCCTCGCAGTGATTCTGTTTGAAGTGGCCTAAAAGCTTCGCTGGGAAAAGAGAAGCGGCGAGTGTCTGCTGGCAGCGCTGCGACACCCGTGAGGCCTCACTCGCCTCTCTCTTTTTGGCTGAAGACTTCAGGAAACGCTCCGCATGCTGGTTTTCACCGGAGTCAAATTCCAGCCTCAGTGAGGAGTTCGAAGGTACTGCCATGGGCTTCACATACCGACGCCATGACATCAGTGCCTCTATTCTCCCCTCTGCATTCAAACGTGCTCTGCTGCTCGGACAATAGCTGGCACAGATACAACACGGGGGGTGGGTGTTGGAGAAGCAGAAAACTGAGTAAAACTTGGAGCTCGTAGTCCACAGCTGTGAGCGGGACGTCACGCTGGGCTGACGGCCTCAAACCGCACTCATCTCCGAGCCTTTTATCACTTTTAAAGTGTTGGAGCGAGCAGATCTGGACAGACATGCACAGGCCAGCGTTTGAGGGAAAATAAAGCCCCTTTTTTTAGCATCTTACCACAATTCTGACCTAAATTACAGTGCAGTGAATTCCTCTCATGCTCAGCGGTGGGAAAGGTTCCTCAAACAAAGTCAGAGGCAGATCAAAACTCATAAGTCAGACACAGGACAGTCTCCTTAACAGCAGAAAATGAGAGATCTGTCCAAAGAACCAACACTTTGAACTTTTTCCTCTGAGAAAAAAAGAAGTGTTTACTGTCAGAGGCCCGGCTGAAAACAAGACGCAGATCAACAGCTGGTGTCTTTACAGGAGGCGTTACTCAGGACCGATCTTTTTTATTTATCCTTCATTTAACCAGGAAAGTCACCGGGAGCAAATTCTTACAGAGTTTTTAGTTCTTGCCAGGAAAAGCACCGGCAGGATCCTCGGGGCTCCTCAGGGACATTTAAAGTGGGCCTGATCTGCACATTCCCAGCTTCAGATTTTTGTTCTTGGACTCTACCAGAGCAGCTTTGCATGATTCACGCTTCAAAATAATTTATGTTGTACAATCTGATAAGACGTTCTAGCGCCTCCCATTTAAGCCAACTTTCTTCTGATTGGCTGCCCCTTGTAAACAGAGGGTTTGAACAGCATGTGGGCGGGGCTTCTGTGCCTGAGATGAAAATACAGAATTCAACTGTTGGACCTCATACAGGTCTAAGAGTAGAAAAAATTGTGAAAGTCAGCATTTATTACACCCACTGACTTCATTATTTGTAACTGTGGACATCCACCACTGGAACAGGAGATGCCAGGAGGAGGAGCTAAAGCAGACAGGATATTTATGTTTGTTTCTTAGCACTGAAAACTCTTCAGGAAATCCTTAAGGAATGGAGACGTGTGGAAACAATGACTCAGAAATGCACACTCACTTCCTGAGTTGTCTGTAGGTTCTCAATCATCCAGGTTAAACGCTGGAGTTGAAGAAATCCAGTTATCTTCAACTCCAGCGCTTAAAACTGATTTCCTGCCTGGTTCTTGTCAGCAGCAAGTTGACCTATCTTAAAGTTTGCTTTAATGGTAGGGGCTCCTTAAAGGGGGAGGAGCCAAAAGAGCTCTTGTTTGAACAGCATATAAACTGAAGAGCTGCACCAATGCCAAGAACTGAGCTGTGACTCATGCAAAGCTGCTCTAGCAGAGCCCAAGAATGAAAATATGCAGCTGTGAATGAGCAGAATAGGTAAGTGAAATATCATAAATGTCTTTGCTATTGTGGTTCTATTTATCTGACAGGATAGGAGGAGGATGCAAAGGGAATTTCCTCAAGAATAATTTAAAAAAAAATAAATACCATTTCATGACTCCTTGTGGAGAGGTGGAGCAAAAAGACAGAAAAAACCTGAATAAATTTTGGTGTTTATCTGACAAACTCGCTTTAAAAATGCAAAATAAGGCACTGACCCTAATGGAAGAGGTGCCCTTCTGAGTGGCCTAGTTTTCTCTCCAGTTGATGGTTTTAATTAGGTGGAAATTCATATTTTTGCCGTGTTTTCAAACATCTTTCAGGCCTGCTGAGCTCTGTTAAAAAAGCAATCCACCCAATCCAAGAGTCACAGTCTAAAAACAGAATCTGGTTTTTGTTCTCTCACTGTGAGCATCAGTGTGATGGATCTATCAGAGTCTGAATAAACTGTGACGTAGAGGAGCAGAAACCAGCGTTGGTACCCTGATGTCTCATCTGTCTCTGTCAAGTTTCCTCCAGCGAATGATCAAAGTGCATTCTGGGTAAACTTTAAGGCTCATATCAGCATGTGGGATAGGTGTCTGCTCAGAACAAGTTAGAGCAGATGAAAGGTCTCCTTTTAATATGGAGTGACCCAGTTGTGTTTGTCTTTGTGTTGTTGTGTTTTGCACCTCAGGGCCACCGTACTTTCCCCTCACACGCTGCAGAAATGCAGCAACCTCAAAGAGCCTCCATGACGCATGTTTACAGTGCTGAAGCAGAGAGGATGTGGAACACTTGAAAACATGCGTGCAGTGTTATTTCAAGCTAAGAGTCACGCCTGTGCGTCGTAACCTCGGCGTCCTTCAGTCATGTGACCTCTGAGCCACACAGATATAAAGAAAAGACTTCAGCTTGAATCTCACAAAAGAGAAAACCAGCCGAGCAGAGAGCGCAGTGCAGAACATCCATTACATAACACAGCAAATAAAGAAAAGCTCCAGCAGCCATTACCCCGCTGCACACTCTACACAGGACGTAGCCTCAAACTAAATTCATTATGGTCTCGTTTTCATTTCAAAGCCTCTATAAAAAGTGAAGACAGAACCATTACAGCTCCCTGCCCCGCTGCTCTGAGCGCGCTCAGAGGCAGGTTATTTTGGAAGACACCAGTCTCATTACTGTGGAGAAGGTGTTTATGTGAAAAGTAAGGAGCCAGCATCAGTTCAGCAGCAGTTCAGCAGAGGTCCCAGAGGCAGAGTGGACCCAAAATGGATTTAAAAACTCTACATGGGTTAATTAGTCCAGAACAGAACCACGGAGACTCGGAGGAGGAAATCAGTCCCAGAAGGCCAAACACTCTCAGAAGGAAGAGTCCAGCTTTTGGGCCTCGGAGTTAAAGTGTTTCATCAACAGTTTAATATGGGAAACGAGTTTCGTCCGTGCTGACAGAGGAGGGAAGTTCGCTGATTAAAAGATGCATTCTGGGCCGAAAACTGAATATTTGTGGCTGACCATGCGTGGGATGCAAGAGAGGACACACCATCCCAGAAAACAAGCACAAGGCAACAAAGAAAATGCAGCACAGTACATAATCACACTCACTCGTACGCCTCAGATATCCATCTGTGTTAATTCATTTTAATGACATTTTTGTCATATCCATAGAATAATCCAATTAATCTTTAATTAGCAAATTAATTAACTGTACACCGCATGTAAAATAAAGTATTATTAGGGTAATATATGTGTTATTCAAGTATCAGGCAAATGCATTTCGTACACACACATTCACTGAAGTCAAAGCATGACCTACAACAATGTGAAACAGGCTTTTAGTGTTTAGCTCCTGGTTGCAGACTGCATTCAGGTGCATTTGTGGACCCTTCTCTCTCTTCTTCTCTGCTCCACCGTTTTCTCTGATCAAACATTTCACCAGGCGACCCGTCTCCAAGTTCAGGACTTCTGTCCTGTAGAGAAGCAGGTACACGCCTCTGGGAGAGTGTGTTTGGCATGCATTGCAGACTGCAGAGAGAGCCTAAGATCCTGGCTGCTGTTTCAGACTGTCTCAGTGATGTCGACTGCTGGATGGCACAAAACCTTCTTCAACAGAACACCTCTAAATCAGAAATGATCAATAAGCCGCCTACTCTGAGGAAGGTTTCAGTCTGAGTCCCACATTCAGAGATACATTTAAAGAAAAATAAAATATCAGTAAGGCCTCTCTCTGTTTCTTCTCTCTCTTCTTCCCGTTAGGACTAAAACCCCTGACAGCCAGGGGTCCTGAGGGGCCCCTCAGGCCCAACACACAGGAGCTTTGTTTCCCTTTTCAGAGGTATGATGGGCCTGTATTACAGGCAAACAACAGCAGCTCAAACACAGAAGAAGAATTTCACGCACTGCCTGAAAGCTTTTAACACTTCCCCTCAAATCGCTGCGGAGCAGAGTGAAAAATTCCCGCTCATTAACCCTTCACTTTTCAAGTTTGGTGTTCGGAAGCAGAGGAAGCAAACGTCTTCAAGCGCCTGGCTGAACAAACAGTCTCCTGTATCTGCCAACCTTCACATCAGAGCAGTGTGCAAAGGAAACCTGGATCAGCGTGACGGTGTGAAGCCCTGAATTATTTCCAGTTTCATATGAGGCACGACTCATTTATTCCCATCCGTCAGCAGGAAATCAGAGGGCAGTGAGCAATGTCTACAGAATAAAAGATCGTCAGGACGGCATGAGAGACCTGGGTCTGTTTCTGTAAAGTTTTGATAAGTTAACCTCGATGAAAAACCAGTCTTACCTGATGCTTCCTGCAGGAAAAAGCTGCAGGTTTGACATGTTTTGGACAATTTTTGCCTAATTTACAGAAAGCCAGTAAAAAGATGTTAAAGAGAGGAAACGAGGGATAGAGATGGAACAAAAAGTCCCTGATTGGACTCTAAAATCAGGGACTTCACTGCATAAAGATGTGGCAGCTTGTAGCATTACAGAGAAATAAAGTCAAAACACAGAAAACTATTGTGTAGTCAGGTAAATTTTGTTTCGGCTTTGCGTTCCCACGATTTAGCCTTTAAATGTTTTTTTATGAGCAGACAATCAGCTTGCTCTTATTTTGAAAGTTCAGTTGCTGCTAACCAGCGAGCTCCTTCCATTGTGGCGGTCCTCAGTATCATTCGGCTGCCTCTGCAGAGAGGATCTCACTTCAGCGCTGGACTGAAGGTTGCTGGTTGGAGAATTCTGGAAGTTTTCCCAAATTTTTCCCAAAGATTTCCATTCAGGGCTAAGAGTACATGACATCTGTCTGTTAAAATGGATGCTCTGTCAGACCAGGAGATTACAAAACCATAAAGTTTTTCTATGTCATGGCTGAGAGACTTGGCAGACTCCCCCCAACCTTTCTTCCTTCCCAACCTGGACAACATTGGGCCATAATCTGGTCAATATCCTGTAGTCTAAATTCAACATTAGTGCCATGTCCGGCTGATTTTTCTACTACTTCCTCTGCACCAAAGAGAGAGGGAATAAAATGACTGAAAATGTGAATTGTCTATATTAAGGTGATTTTTTATTTTTTGAGAGCTCTCCTGTTTCAGACTATCTGTGAAAAGTGGAAGTTTTTGTCTTTTAAAACGTCGTCCTCCATCAGTCTGTTCCTGCCTCAAGCGCCTCGGCACATCAGCGCAGACGGGAGTTAGGAAAGTTGATCAAATGCTTTTAAAAAGCTGAAACGCTTCATGAAGACCAGGATAGAAGCATGAAAACAGAAGGAGACGTCTTTGAGACCTTAAAGGAGTAAGTGAAAGAAGCAGCAGAGTGAAAATGGTCCAGAAGAGGATGGGAGTTCTGCCAGCAGCGTTCAACATGATTGGCTGAGTCGAGTTTGAACCCAAACTCATGAATAAAACATAAAAGAGTCTGAGACAGTATGTGCAGAGACAGAGTGGGCGTTAGTTGAGCCCCCACCCTCTGTCTCAGCTGTGTTTCAGCCTCTCTCACAGAGAGAGACGGCTTTACGAGGCTTCAATAATGACACGCTGACGAGCTTCACCTCCAAACACGCCGCCTGGGGCACGCTTCAGTTGGGCCAAGGAGGCCTTCATGTGTCCAAATGTCTAAAATCTTCTCAGATTCAGGAGGAAGTTCTTAAGAAGTAAAAGAGATCAGATTCCATCAGGCAACAAAAAACAAAAAAATGAAAATGTATTACTTTTCTTATTTAAGATCAGATCATTTATTGATCTCTGTGGGGGGAAACTCAGTCGTTACAGCAGCTCAGCAGGAAGACAATGTGGAAGAAGATTAAAAAAAAAAAAATCGAATGCAAAATAAAAAGTCTACGTGGAGTCAGAGTGCAGGCATGATATGAATTAATATTAGAAAAAGCTCGTTGGTGAAAAATAATCCATCTGCTGCACAAAAAACAAAGATCCTTTTTCCAAGACTCCCTCTGTTTCCCTTCCAGTTAGCAGTAAATAATGATGATCTGAGCAGCAGGAAGCGTTACATGTTTCAGACCTGCTCAAAGTGTTTCTGCACACACACGTGCACATGTGAAGATGTTTGCACACGTGCACTGCAGCCCGGAGCGTTTCACCTATCTGTCCGAGGCAGTCTGGAGTCTTTAACCGGACACTAGAATACCCAGAGAGCACTCACACTCGGCCCTAATCTGGGCTACTTTTGGCACTTCAGTTACGACACGGGCAACCGTGGGCCAAATATTTTGTGGGACCTGCGGCTGAGCCGAGGCAGCCAGATTCACCCTGAGCCAAAGCTGTCAGTCGAGGCCGAATGCGGCCCAAAGAATCTGCAGATTTGAGCCAAACACTCACTGCTATCTGAGGCGTGCAGCTGATGTTCTGCTGTGTTCAAGCAAACGCAGGATTTCTATTAACATGTCTGAATCCACTTCCTGCTGTGTGCGACGTGAGACTGAAAAATATCCCAGCCTGATTCTCCTGAAACTGTCTGGACTTTATGAGTGAGAACATCTGAAGTGATGCCGTAAAACAACACTGGAACTGGAACAAATTGCCTGGATTAAAATGTAAGAAAGTGGAAGGTGTTTTGTGCCTATTCTGGCTCCTAGTTTTAGTTCTGGGGGAACGTTTTGGGAAGTGTTTCCCAGCCGATGAAGACTAAAGAGAGTCAGTTATCTCTCAGTCCAGCAGACATCCAAAGTTTGATGCATGTTCAGGTTCAATACAAAGCTCTGACTACTTTTTTTCTGAATGTCTCAAAATTTCCTCAAAGGTCTTCTAGACAGAGCGATGTCAGTTCAGTCAGGATTTTCCCACTGCACCATTGTATGCTTTCCTGTTGACTAATTTCACATTATTTACAAAGACTGTTTAAGCTAGAAAACAGCCTCCCAGTCCCACAGAGACCATGACTCATGTTTGATTCTCTAACTGTGACAAAACCACCAAACACCTGTGGTAAAGTAACAGCTTTATTCTGATTTCTGCTGAATTTACACATAAAACGATCGCTAAGAGGGACTTTTTCCTCTGCTCGGTCACAAAGCAGAGAACACCATGTTGCTGCTCAGCAGCAGCATTGTGCCTACAGATCATTTGCTGGGTCTTTTCCAAAAAATAATCAACTAAAGGGGTAAGAAAGGTGGCTAAATCTATCCCTTTCCTCTGTAAAAGCCGCTGGTCTGCAGCACACTTAGATTTCTTTCCTTCTTATTTCTTTTTCATTTGAATTACAATTAAAAAAAAAAAAATCAAGACTATTCACTGTTAAAAAGACAAGTTTCCCCAAATTCTCTGAATAATCCTGTTAAATAATCAAGCAGAACAAAGTGTTTATATCATCCTGAGTCAAAAAAGTTGCAGAAACACCAAACTAATGATGGACCTCCCTTTCTGAATGCCTTGGTAGTAAGCTGAGTTTATAGGATTAGTTTAAGTTTAATCTCAGCCAACAGAGCAGTGCAGAGTCAGCGTGCTGACTGTAAACATCAGGGCTTTGAGAACCAGATTCTTCAGCATCAGATAAACAGAGCCCCCACCCCCCGTCTCACCAGCCAGTGCTATAATTCCTCTTAATCCTGGCCGGCCACCATCTGGGAGCTCCTTGTGATTTGGGTGATAACAGTCGGGGGTGATATCAGAGCGCCAGATGTCAGGAGGACGAGTCTGGGTCACTCAAAAATCAGAGGAGTGTCCCAGAATATGAAAAACAGAGCCGACCGAATATCTGACCTTTCCGTGTAACAAAAGTTTAAGGAGCGGCGGTGTAACATGTGCAGGTGATGGATTGGGCGTGCTGAGGTGGAGAACAATTGGTGGGGGTCATGTGACAGACTCCAGGAATTCCCTGAGGGAGCTGGGGGGGTCGGCTGGCCCAGGAGGCCATCCACCATCACTCACAGACCCTCCGCCCTACCTCCCTCCCTCAGACTGTTTACATTATTATCTATTACTGTTTCCATTCAAGGCAGAGTCTGTGAAATGATGGGAAAAACTCCCAAAAGATCCAGGAGCGATGTACATGACAACAAAAAGCACACACTGAAAACAGCAAATATTTGACATTTTGACAGTTATTTGATTCTGAATAATAGTTTCAGGTTAATTGGACTAATTGTTTTTATCTTCGAGTACAGCTGTGAGGAACCAGGAGATGTCTTCACTCACACTAGGCCTGACTTCTTTTATCTGATCAATATTTTGATATTTAGGAACATCCTGCCTCCGAATCATGCTGAAAAACCTTTCATCCTCCAAGGGAGTTCTTCCTTCCCACCATCACCAAGTGCTGCTCACAGGGGATCATCTGAACAGTCCGGGACCACCAGCTGATACTTCCTCAGTTATTTACTGTTACAGAGTGTAAACAGGACAACTTATTAATGTATTTAAGAAAGCGTGGGTGGGCTTCCTTTCTGCTCAAAGTTTTTGTTTTTTGTCTGGTGTTTAGTTTTCTTTTCAGAATGTCTGGAGTTGGATTGAGATGTTCTGCAGACCGAAACATCTCAATCCTTCAATGCCCATGTGTGCACTATAGGATGATTCCCTGTCAGTTCATCACATGCCTCCCACCTGACCATCACAGATTCCAGGGAGAAAATCCAGTTCTTAATTATGCAGAATTTCAGGTCCCTGCTGTCATTAGTTTAAAAAAACTCCTTTAAAGGATGAAGTTCGGGCTGTTTTAAAACTTCATCATGTAGAAAACTCCCTGAGCTCGGCTCTTCACACGTTTCAGGGTAAATATCTGGTGCTCTGGCTCTGTGAATATGGACTCTGAGGAGTGCAGCTCCGGTTAACATAAACTGATGGAAATATCTGGAACTCTGATCTGTGACAGCAGGTTTGGAGGCCTGCAGAAAGCACAGTTTGCAAGTCGGGGACTGAGATTTGACTTCCAGCTTCTCATAAACAAGGCACAGAATATTCTTTAAAACAGTCCAAACCAGCTGAATGCTTTCACACATATTAAAGCCTCAATATGAAAAAAAAAAACACATCCAAATTCAGTGCAACAACAATATTCTTCAGGTATGGAAACAAAATCCAAATCAACATTTTTAGAAACAGCAAATTTATGTTACATGCAAAAATTGTGATGCTGTTCTCAAAATCTATTTTTGAAATTTAAAATTTTACAATCATTATGGCAGCACGACTCCACCATCTGGCCGGGGCCTCCCCATGTTTGCGTGGGTTCTCCGGCTTCTTCCCACAGTCCAAAGACATGCAGTTAGAGGGGTTAGGTTTACTGGTGATTCTAAATTGCCCATAGGTATGAATGTGAGTGTGAATGGTTGTCTGTCTCTATGTGTTAGCCCTGCGACAGACTGGCGACCTGTCCAGGGTGTACCCTGCCTTTCGCCCTATGGCAGCTGGAACAGGCTCCAGCCCCCAACGTTACCCTAAATTGCAGAAGCGGAAGAAAATGGATGGAAATTTTAAATCATATTTATGTGTGCCACGTCTCTGGCATAATTCTCAGGCACCTTCTGAAGTGCGGTGTGTGCAAAAGTCTGCAGATGTTTCCTATTGTGAAGGTAGCACACTTTGCACACTCAGCCTCAAACATGTCCACAACTCTACAAGTTCTTACAACAACAGATTTCTTTCAGTGCAGTTTGGGTCCTTTCAGCCCTGTTATTGCAAAGCTTGCTGGTTCCTTCTTGAATATTTAAGTCATTTCTTTTAGTTTGTCAGCAATAAGAATGTTGAGGAGTTTCTGATGAAAGAAAGTCATCTCCAAACATCAAACCCATGGCGGGTTCATAGCCGGCCTCGTCTTGTATCTGGGTCAGTCCTCCGACACTCAGCAGCTCTGGTTTCACACTTTCCACTGTCAGAAACAACTTACACCTTCAAATCCGACAACAACCCGACGTTTTAAATATTCATGAAGGCAGCAAACAGACGCAAAACTGCTTCCTCCACATCTGAGCCGAAAGCGGCTGGTTTCAGCTGCTGTTAGAGCAACCACTGGCTTCATCAGCCATTTAAAACCAGAGAGTTTAAGTCGGTGTGACAGCAAATGGAGACAAAACTCAGCAAAAAGCCTCCTCTGCCTCTCTGAGGCTTCTGTCTGCAGCTAAATGAAAAACCCTCCACAGCCGGCAGGTTTATGACACAATACCAACTAAAGACTCATCACTGATCGCTTTAATTCACTGTTTTCATTCAGTTTTTTTACTTTATTAACAAATAAGACCAATGTATAGAGTACAGGAGCGAAAACTAGAAGATCTTTCCAATTTTTTAAGCAAACATTTCCAATATTCATTTTGAAGATGGAAACAGGACAATGGCCAAGCCTGGTGCCAGACTGACAAGTCAAGCTTTTACAAATCCAAGCTGCACAATATACAACTGCAATTCCAAAAAAGTCTGGATGCTGTGTAAAATGTGAATAAAAACAGAATCCAATGATTTGCAAATTTCAAACTCATATTTTATAGAACATGGAAAACATGTCAAATTATCAAGTTAAACTGAGAAATTGAACCATGTAAATAAAACTATGAGCTCATTTTGAGTTTGATGGCAGCAACACGTCTCTAAAGTTGGACAGGTCCATGTTTCCTCTGAGCAGCATCTCCTCTTCTTCTAACATCAGTCTGTAAACGTCTGTGAACTGAGGAGAGCAGCTGCTGGACTTTTGGGAGAGGAACGTTGTCCCATTCTTGTCTGATAGAGGATTCTAGCTGCTCAGCAGTCCTGGGTCTTCTTTGTCCTGTTTTTGGTTTCATGATGCTCCAAATGTTCTCAGGTGGTCAAAGATCTGGACTGCAGGCAGATCAGTTCAGCACCCGGACTCTTCTACTATGAAGCCATGCTGCTGGAATAGATGCAGTCTGTGGTTTAGCATCGTCCTGCTGAAATATGAAGGTCTTCCCTTAAAAAGACGTCTGGATGGAGCAGATGTTGCTTTAAAACCTGTATATACCTTTCAGCATTGATGGAGCCTTTCCAGATGTGCCAGCTGCCAGTTCCATAGGCACTGATGCCCCCCCAGTACCATCAGAGATGCAGGCTTTGAACTGAGCGCTGATAACGAGCCGGATGGTCCCTCTCCTCTTTAGTCTGGAGGACGCGGCGTCCATGTTTGGATCGGTCTGACCTCAGAACAGTTTCCACTTTGCTTCAGTCCATTTTAAATGAGCTTTGGTTCAGAGAAGATGGTGCTGTTTCTGGATCATGTTCACATATGGCTTCTTCTTTACATGATGGAGCTTTAACC
>VUQS01000660.1:34417-46689 GCA_015108495.1 Heterochromis multidens | reverse complement strand
TACAATTTCAATACAAATAGCAGATGAGCTGTCAGACAAATGAATTTCCCTCTGGGATCAATAAAGTTATTCTTATTCTTATTCTTATTCTTATTCTTATTCTTATTCTTAATTACAAGCAAAGAGATCACAGGTGAGGATGGTTACCTTTAGTAGTCATTTAAACCTGTGTGTGTCAGCTTGTGTGTATGTTATCATGCCAAAACTTCCAGGGTATGTAAACTTTTGATGAGGGTCATTTGGATAGTTTCTGTTGTCATTATGATTTAAAAAGGACAAACACAATTGTTTGATAATAAATGGCTTCACCCAACCACTAACCATGAGTGAAAGAAAAGTGTTTGTATTATCATTCATGTTCTCTGAAAAATGGCCAAAAAATCACAAATTCTGCCAGAGTATGTAAACTTATGAGCACAACTGTAATTAGCATATAATTAAAAGTTTTGGTTTTTTTAAAATTAATTTTAACATTGTTTTGGTCCATGTTTTGTACTGGGCAAGTACAAAAGAGACAAAAATCAAACTAAAGGTCTGACATATTTTGAAATTCATGAAATACTCTGCCACAAAAGATAACGTGTCTATGGTTTTTAATCACTAAATTCCTACTTACTTACACAGTATGTACTTTTCTTTTGAAATCACATCTACTTTTTCTCACCCATCTTCCACTTTATCTTCTATAGTCACTTTTATACATTCATTCAATTTTAAATGTCTATTTCCTGTAAATAAAGAAATACTTAAACTTCTGTGAACAGAACATAAAGAAATAGAAAATTAGGTTTATCCAGATTAAAAAAGCTGATCAGTTTTCTTGGTTCAACCAGCAATAAAGTAATAGAAGATACTTTGATTTCTCACATCCTGTGGGTAAGTACAAAAGAGACAAAAATCAAACATCAATCTTAGTGGTCTGTTTTTTTCTTTTCTTCAAAAGGAGGAATGTGTTGATTTGGGAGTGTTATATAGTAACCATGTTCCTGGCTATGTTGAATATTCTTTGAGATACTTACCTTGAAGCACATACACAGAGGTATTTAACAAGACACTGAACAGCAACAGTTTGATGTATAATAACCAAGGTTAATATAATTAACAAAGTGTAAACTAAAAAACTAATTCAACATGTGGAAGCACAAATTAACTGAACTAAAAATTAAATATAGACTTTTAAAAATGATGAAAACTAACTGAAATTGTGCGCTTACAAAACTAAAATGAGTCTTTTTCAGAGGACACAAATTTGTCAATCCAACAAGCATCAGGAGGTATTGGTGGATCTGTTAACTGAGACTTATATTTCTAGTGTTGCTTGTATTGTAAAACCTACTCTGAAATTTTTAAATGTTGCCCCTGAAAAATAGCACCTACATTATAACAATCAAAACTAAAAGTAGCACTGAAACTAATACAACTTATAATAATGTAATATAATACATAATTTCCTCTGGGATTAATAAAGTATTGTGATTCTTATTCTGATTCTGAATACGTCCAATCAAAAACAAACTGAAACTAGCAAACCCACTTTGGAAACTGAAAATAAACTGAAGATAAAAATTCAAAATGAAATAAATATGGACAAACTTGAACGTCTCATTTTGTCATACTGTAGAAAATTCTTTTTTTTTCAGACACTTTAAGGCTCATGAGCCTGGTTTATTTTTGCATAAATATCTTGCTTTTAAGCAGCTTTAATAGTAAAAAAGTTATCTTTACTTTCATGGCAATAATCATTTTAAAAGTGAAAGATTCAATTTTTAGTTTTGCTCAGTAGTAAGCTGCACAAGGCAAGTGTGTAATCCACAGTATCAGAGAGATTGCAGGGCGGGCAGAGGGAATGTTACTAAACCATAAAAAGCTGGACTTCCCGTCGCTGTTTCTGCAGCTGGATTCGATACAGGGATTACCCCTCTCGGTTCCTCCCCCCATTCCCTTCCCCCCCATCTCTATCTCACTCTTTACTTGGACCGTGACAGAGACTGTCACCTCGGATGGCTGCAGGGAGCCGATTGCTCCGTCGCAGAACAAACATCGCTCATTCGCCAAAACACAGATGTTCCCTTCTGACAGTTGAGGAGGGTAGCTCTCAACCCTGTCAAGCCAAACAAGGGAGTTTGCCCATTCTTTGTCACGCACTCTGTGAAGCATCTGCCACAAATCCTGCTCAGTTCACTTCATAAACAAGACAAGACAGCTGTCACAGCCGTGTTGGAAGTTGATATATGAACTTAGGACTATAAATGGAGCCCTGCTTTAGCACATTGTCCTGACGACTTGCTAATCAAATCGTTATCCACCAGCCTCCAGCGGAGACCAAGCTACTCCGCTGTGTGATTCACAATCCAAATTCTGTCATGAGAGACTGTAAGTGGTTTGGTTTACTCCTCAGGCCTTCATGCACTCTTCTGATTATTTCTGGATGACTGTTTATATCAAATCCGGGAGCTAATCCATATCAGAATCCAAGGAGCTGACAGCTCTGTGAAATATTCACATGTGATGAAGATAAATATATCTTTGTTCAGTTGAGTCTTTTTCCCAAAGATTTCTAAATCAGCTCAATTCACCAATCAAGCTTTGTTGGGTTTTTTTTTCTCTGCTGCCTTTAATTGCTGTCTAGTTGTTCCTTGATCTAATGGTTTTTCTTGCTTCATAAAGTATGATTATGCAAGATCTACTTTGGATTTTAGCAAATACAAATGAGCCAATTCCATCTGCTTCCAATCAGAACTGCAAACAGCGACACCACAGAGCTGTCTACTGCTCAGTCGGATGACAAAATGTAATCTGTGAGTCACATTTAAGGGGGGAAACGTGATTTCAAATTTCACCAAAGAAGAAAACTAAGCAGTGCAAATATCAGCATTGTTACCCGACACTGACGCTGAGTGCCCTTTCAGAGAGTTAACCACCAGAACGACCTTCCGTAACGACACGTCGAGATGCTATCTGAGAGGCCGCGCTCATCAAAACCGCAACAGCCAAATGGTCTCAACCTTAGTTTTCCTTTGATCAAAGTGTCTATGCATCACTGTCTCTTGATCCAGTGTGCTATTTCAGTCTGTCCCTCCCTCAAATATTGCCTTGCAGCAGCAGCAGGTAGGAGCATTTACACAGATCATCGTGTACCTCCCTAAAACCAGTCTCCTCTCTTCTCTTTTTATAGTTAAGATCTCATAACACAACCATCTCTTGTTTGCCTCCCTGTAATTGCTCTCTTAGCAGAGGCTTTATGAATTATCAATGAGCACAGCTTAAACATTTTAGTAAAAATAAGCAGCAAAAATGAGTTTGTGGAACATTCAGAAATACTGTATATTTCCTGTGTTGAACAGCAGTACTGGAATGTAACTGAGTACTTAAGAAATTGTACATAAGTTTGAGATTCATACATACTTTGTTTTGACATTTATTCTATTTTATTTTATTTTTTTACATTTTTAATTAATTTGTACTGCTGTCTGCTTTTTATATTTAAAATGTAAATGCAAACTTTAGTGGGTCAAAATTTAGACTGAGTCATAAAATACAGACCAAGTACAGTAGCAAAATCCTGTTTATACAGTTATGCAGTGTTATACAATTATTGCAAAAGTATTATAGAGCTCGGCAGTGAAGTAAAAATCCCATTCATATTCTCCATAGGGATTTTGATTATGAGTCATAGTGTTGTACTATGCATAATCTCAAACTGAAACAGCAACATCTCTGTTTGGTGAAGGTTGCTGTTACCATGAAAATGTTTAAACCCACAAACATTAGGTTGCTTACTGAGTGTGAAACTTCAGAAACCACCAGAATGGTCACTGCAGTCAGGAATGTAAGTAGTGAAGTACTGTTCCTTTTTTATAACTAGGCTACTTTACTACAAACTTCAAAAATCTGAGCGTAGAATATGCAAAACTGGAAGATTTTATAGGTTGAGGAAGGACGTGGGAAATGAAGTCAAGCTGTCAAAACGACAGTAGGTCAAATAACGAAGCAACACTTTTCTCAGCAATTTTAAAGAGTTTATTAATATCACATTGTGGTGCCATTGTGTCCTCACAGCTACAGAGTGCCCCCTGTAACTGGAAGGACACGGGTTTGATCCTTATGACAGCTGGGTGTCCTTTTGCGAGATGCCAAATCCCTCTGTCAGTGTGGATGAGCTCAATGACTGCAGAACAACATGGAGGATAATAAATAAATGATGGGTGAAAAATTATATTTATCCATGACTGCCAGTCAGGTGTGTGGGAGTCAGCAGGAAGCTCTTGGTCTGATTTAATTTCAGTTTTGTGGGCCATAATTTCATGCTATTGCAGTTTCTAATGTGTCAGGATGTTTGATTTGATTAAATTAAATTGGCTGCATTGTCTTTTTGCTGTCTCGCTAATACCACAAAGAAAATGATTACTACTACACAGTATTCATGCCAAATTGTATTGTTTCTATAGGGATAAAAAGAGGGGATAACAGGACATGGCAACATGAGTTTGAGCCTTTACGTTGTCCCTCGGCTCTGCTGTCAGTTATATGATAAGCCGGCGCTGAACCACAGGCTTTGATTTAACATGTATCAGCATATTAAATGCCATTTTCTTTTGTCCCAGGTTGATAACAGAAACACGGCTGTCTTTTTTAGTATTTTTTAAAGTATACTATTTATTAAATGGTTTACAGAGATGGCAAATAAAAAGGTGGATGGCACAAAAAATCTCCAAAAGACTATTATAGACTGTTTAGATTTATCACGTTTTATGCATTTATGTAGTCATTTACACATTACCACTCCTCTCACCCAACTTATCATTGATAAGGACTTTATTAACAATAAAATAACGGTGTATGCAGTTGTAAAATTGTCATTATTTGCTTGTGTAATGTACAGAATTTCTCTACAGTTAGTTTATTACATTTCATATAAAGACCTATTTCAGAGTATTTTATCTATGTTACCATTATATGTTTATATACTAATCTCCACTTCTGGCTGCCCATAGTTTTTAGCATATTGCATACATTATCATATGTTGTTATATGTGGTTATAGGTGTTTTATGAGATCTACCTACAAACCCCTTGTTTTCATTGACCTACAAATGAACATTTCATAAAATACAGTTGTATTGTTACAGTCTACAGGTGAAATTTACACCATTATTATTTTTAATTTATTATTACTTGTAAATCCCCTGAAAACTTGATTTACATGTATATTATTTTTAAGGACAGTTTACTGACAACCTGCTGTGTGTGTTTTTCTGTCAAAACTGACTGACAGTAGCAAGTATTAGCAGTCAACATTAATGTATTTCTTTATTGGCTATTATGGCACTTAATGTTCTTATTTAGTTTACTCTTTTTGTGTACAGTGCTTTGTGACTGTTTGTATGTGAAAAGCACTTAATAAATAAACTTTACTTACTTACTTACTTACTTGCTAATGCAGATCACCCTGTAATAAGTCAGGTTCAGATATGATGTTACCTTTTCTAGATAATGTTAACCTCAGACCAGACAAGTACACAGAATAATGATTAAAAGATAACAATGAAAGTGATTATAATGTATTCATGTAAGACTTTTAAAGTGCTATTAATGTTATTTTTCCTGTAATACAATATCGTTGGCTTGGCCAATTATGTCTTAGTGTGAAGAGTTTTGTGTCCTTTTTCTTTTTTTAATTAAAAAGATCTTGTGAAAGAATAGATAAAACCCTGCTGGGATTAGTTTTGTTTCAGAGCAGCTTTACATTGTGTTTCCATATGCATAAACACCCGAAACACAATCACATTACAGCTAAATCATGACTGCACTGTGGAGGGACCGATCGCTGCTTCGGTGGCATAACCGCTATTCATTTCAAATTCACAGCGGGGCCGACTTCTCACACGGGAGAAAAGGAATACATTATACTTTGAGGTAGACCGCCATTTATCATCATTATTAACCGAACAGCCAGTGAGCCGTGCACCTGTACGGATAGTTTCTCTCCCTTTGTTGCTCCTTAACCTTCATCCGTGACAAGTTAAAGCACCTAGAGGAGCGTTTGGCAAGTTTTCTTCTGTGGAATAATAATAATAAGGTTTCCAGTTAAGAGTCAAAATTGATATAATTGGCTTTAAATCCTTGCTTTTGCTGAGCAGATATGCGGCAGGATTTATGCTCAGATTCAACATGGAGAAAAATGGAAATTATATAAACACTTAGCAACAGAGCCGCAGAGAGCAGAGTGCCAATCAAAACACTGTGATATTCACGCACACAGCTGTCAAGGCTGCAGCCGCCTCGTTCTTTGTGAAGCTAAATAGGCTAATAAAGTGAGCAGATATGATCAAGCAGAGAGTTTGTCTGAATTCAGATGAGAACTGCACAGCTGTGAAGATTACAGTAGAAGATGATGTGATATGTGAAATTTGTGAAGTTTTGTAGTTATGTTTAAGAGAAAAAAAATGAGCCTTTTTTTAAACCCCCCCACCTTTCCGACTCCGTCTCACTTGTAACTATAAATGCCTTCTTTGGTGACAGGCTCAGTGCGCTCTGCCTCGGTGCACTTCCTTCAGTGTGTGTGATCGGAAACCCAAAAATTCCCACCTCGGATTAGTTGCAGCCAATAAGCGTGGGGAAAACATGAATAGAGCTGGCTCTCGCATGCTTTGATGAGAAGAAAAGGTGAGGAGTGAGGTGTCGGAGCACAGGGGAAATCTATTTTTAGGTGTCTAATAAAACTTCTCAGTGCCGCACCGACAACAGCAGAGAAGTTGACAGGCGATTATGATACTCTTTAATTAGCTCCCAAGCTCCAGTATATCTGTTAGCCAATTATCATCACTCAAGACCACATTTGATCCCTGCTACCCCGGCCTTATGTCAAAGAGCTGAAGAAATATAGACTGAATTTGCTTTGTAACAAAGTGGCACAAGTTCCATCTTCATCCACTAAATCAAGGGAGGAAAGTGACCAGAGGGAGACCTCATCAAAAGGTGAACAAAAGGTCTTCACCTCTCCCAATACTAGCCTTGTCAACCTGTATGTAGAAGTCTTGGAGTGGTTAGTAAGATCAGAAGTACCAGTCCATTTAACAGTTCGATCTGTATACAATAGCTTTCCATACCAATTGGGGAAATGCCACCAATGTGTCATCCAGATATTTTCAGCAGCAGCAGAAATGAAGCAAATGTTTCACAGATCTAAAACATCAGCTGTGAAGACACATGGTATCTTTCTATAGTGGCACTTTGCACCTCTGCTCAACAGTTTTGCAGGGAGAACTCCATTGTAGAAGAGGCAGACGGGCCAATTTTATACATCTTCAGCAGCAGAATAACACCAGTACGCACTGCAGTAACAAGACAGGTAAAGTTCTGATTAGGGACCAGTTAGAAATCTCTCGCCGCCACAAACATTAAGCTGATTGCAACATCGCATAACATATCACACAGGCCTAAGATTTTATGTCAAGACGGGGATCCTGATCGTCAGTCTTATTAAACTGGACCTACTAACACAGCATTTATCTATCAGTTCAAGTCCCATTATTGGGTATGGCTGCACCAAATTATGACTACATATTTTTTTGGTGCTTTATGAGTGGCTTACCTCAATAAAAATATGATTGTATTAGTTAATCATTTCTAATTTGCAATGTGATTAAGGCATACACCATGATACTATTCCCAGTCCAGAAGATGGATCACTTCCCTTTGGTGTGAGGGGCAGGGGCAGCTGCAACACACACACGCACACACACCATACACACACATACACATACAGACACATTGTAGTTACACTTCACATGAGTCTGTGCAGGCAATGTTTGTATTTCATTGCAAATATAACATGCATATTAGTTTCAAATGTTATCAGATCATTGAACGGTGTATCAATAGTTAGCTATTTATACACCTTTGCTGAGGTAAAGGTGTATAAATGGCTACTACTACTGCCAGTAGGTGGCATCTTCCACCACTTAGTATGTGGTTGTTCATATTGTAAGGTTGGAGGGATGACAGACTGATACAGCTAAGAATACAGCTCATGGCAAGAAATTATGGTTTTCATAATTAATTAATCAGCTAATTAACAGATTATTGTTATATTATTGTCTAACATATTAGAATGTTTCCAGTGGGTAAAGTGACATCTTCACATATTTTGTTTTATCTAGCCAACAGATTTTCAGTTTTCCATCATTTAAAAGCAAGAAAATCGTTGTTTCTTGCTATATTTCTGTGATATTAAGAAAATCACCAAATCATCCTTTCTAAAAAGTGGGAATTGGAGAATGTTTGGCATTTGTGCTTCAAAAAGGACCTCATTGATCATGAAAATAGTTGCTGTCAGGCTTTTGTCATTGTACTGATAGAAATCACGACAACCACGAAAACACTTTTTCTGAAGAAAAAAGTAAAGGTGCTCCCTGAAATCTGCAATAGATTTTTTTTAAAGCTGAATTACTGGAAAAAGATGAACTAGCAGTTAAAATATAGTTATTGAAAGATAAACAGACAGTTGAAATAGAAAGGGGATGAAAGAACTAGAAGTTCCAGAATAAGTGTACTGAATGAAACTAAAGTCTTTAAGCATCAGTGATGCATTAGATAAAGTGAAGGTTCAACAAGAAACATCTTTTCGAGCGTAAGTGATTAATGAGGTTAGAAGGGTCACCGAAATCTAAGTGTATAAACTGAAAGAAGTCAGTTGATGTGGTTGTAATTATAACTGTTGGTATTTCATTCACTGTGTTCATGGGCACAGCTTTATTTCCTTGAATATTCTCTCTGCTGTTTATAACCAGTCCAATCATCCCAATCATAACTTATTTTCTGCTCTGTCAGACTTAAGTAGTTATCCCTCCATCCATCTTTCCACCAATCAACTCTTCCATTTTCTTAATCGCTCATCCAGTTCAAGGTCAGGGGTGTTAGAGCCTATCCCACCCTATTTTCTTGTTTTGTTTTTTTGTTTTTTGTTTTTTACATGTACAATATAACCATAACCAAAAGCCAGAACTATCAAAGTTAAGAAACTCAAATTACCATTTAACAATACAAACTGATGATATCTCACATGAAAGAGAAACACAGGACCGGGAAATCCCAGTCTAAAGTACTTCTTTTTACCACTTTAAATGTATCACGCCATTTTAGTGCATTAGCGGGTAAGCTAATGATAGCAAACATAAGCCGGAAGAAAGCCAGTTGTGTTTAATTTAGTCTTTGTGGCCAAAGAGGAATTTGGCCAATGTCTGAGTGAAGCAGTCAGCATCAGCAGGGCATTCGATTCATGGAGGAACTGTTTGACACTGGGGGTCAAATCCAGGCCTTAGCTGTCTTTCTTCAGGCTAATGTTAATTAACGCTAAGTAGCCTGCTAGCCTGGACATAGTGGCAGACATAGTGTACATAGCAATATACTGTCTGGAGTGAATAAGATTGGCTAAGTCACCTAAACTTAGCTGGTCATTCTCAGATGATTTTATCAGCTAACACTGCAACATTGCCAGTACCTTTCTTGCGTACATTCCATAGTGGAAATGCTAATTGGCCACCTTGGCCAATTTCATGATACATGATACTAACAAACAAGAATAGGACATCAGTATTTCTGTCACATTCAAGTCAGGTATACAGTGTATATGCTGGTCTCCCACTTATTGTACAAGATGTATCACATCACTCACAATGCTGAGTGCTGAGTGTAGGTCACTTAACAGCCAACGGATTATTAAGAACCATAATTTTTATGGAAGGTACCCTGAGCTCCTTTAACTTATCTCGTTGCATTAATGCACAACTGCACTCCAATGTGTCAGGACACTGTTGCATAGCGTGGTTGCAGGTGATACTGACCTCAATGAATGGTCAGAGGTGAGGCAGACTGAAAACGTTCAAGAGAGTAACTGCATTTGAGATTTAGAGGTAGTCATTTTAGATCTAGGACTGACGAAAAGGTGTATGAATAGCTAACTATGTGTGTGTGTGTGTGTGTGTGTGTGTGTGTGTGTGTGAGGAAAAGGAAGCCAGGCAGGAAGAAAACGAAATGGGAAAGAGGACAGGCCGGCCAGCTTATCATAGCTGTTCCCCAGCCCTCTTGCACAGGTTGTATTTACATTTCAAGGCTCTTTGCAGTACAACACCGACGACGGTCACAGCGCGCCTCGAATGACAAGCTCCACTGACACGAGTCATTAATCAGCAGCTTCTTGCACCATCTTATCTCCTGCTCTTTCGTGTCAACCTCTTGTGTGCCAGAGCAGAAGCACAGCGCCAAGCGCCGGAGGCGGCCCTGCGCCGGCTCTGATTAGGGCCTCTCCTTTCTCAGAATGCCAGCAGGGGCTGCTGGGACAGAATGGCCAGGCAAGAGGAAAAGGGAGGGGTAAAGAAGAAATCAATTTAATTACACAAAGCATTGTGTAGAGCACACAAGCTTTAACTTTCAATTGCATCAGTTTTTTTTTAGGTTTTTTTTTATTCCACTCCGCTGTTTTGCATCACAGAACAACGGGGCTCAAGTTATTTTAGCCGTGGCCCTCATGAGGCTTATAATCCAGGCTAAGTGACAGGCTAATTTGTGGTATTAGATTGCTTTCATCGGGTCGTTTGGGCCTGCTTTGAACGTTAGCGGTATGAAAAGGCTGCTCTGCCTCAGCGGTCATATTGACTTGTATGCTGTGTGACTGCTGGGGGGTAGAAGCAGGGAGAGAAAAAGAGGAGGTGTGTGTGTGTGTGTGTTTGTGGGATGGGGGGTGGAAGGGAGAGCGGGGGGGTCACAGCAGCTCTCAGAGGCCATATTTCCACAGTCGTGTTCAATCTTTGTCCTGCAGACAGAGAACAAGCAGAGGAATGGAGCCAAAGGTAAGAAACCGGAGCTATGCAGGGGAAACTTCCAACCAGCCAAGATCAGTCGAGTGTTCATTCTAATCGTAGTGTGAATTTAGTCTGTATATAATGAGTGTTGGGGGTTAAATTGAACTAAAGGTCCATGGAATGAGAAAATAGGTTTTCTGCAGGAGTGGAAATCCATCAAAAGGGGACAAGAGGCGACTCTAGTGGTGTTAACATGGCTCAATTGTGAGACAAAAACATCCAGCTGAATAGAAAGAAATCAAAGAAAGAGCCCGTGTGTCTGCATGTGTGTGTGTGTGTGTGTGTGTGTGTTTGGGGTGTTAATGCCAAGCTAAATTCGCAACATCTACCCTTAAACACAGACACAGGACTGTTTTCTTAAACAATAAGATGGAACCCTCGCTAAGTCAACTTAATTCTGATGACCATTCATGGTGTCAGAGGCCAGAAGAAGTAATTAAAGGCAATAGAAAAATAGAGGATTAGTTAGAATTAATCCGCAACTTTTCCCATTTTCCTGCAGAAAATGCTGAAATGGAAGGATATGGAAGTCTAGCAGAGCATAGCAGAACTAATGGCTTGGCAGTTCTCCCCCTTGAAATGAGAAGGGACTAATGGATCCGTGGCCCTAGCTAAGATGGCTGAGCCAGATTGAATGTGGATTTAAGTGATTAAGAACATGGTGGCCCCCGGTTCTCCTTTTGTCAGAGAAAATGTAATATATGAGAATGAATGCTAAAATCTGAAATTCTTCTATAAGGAATTCGGGGTACAGTTCAGATCTCAGATTGGAAAAATGTTATTTGACTGTATGTCGTGCTGGAAAAGACATGACTGCAGAAGGCGTGGCATTCAGGACAGCCTGCAGATAACATGTAGTTTGAGGAGTTTTTCCAAATTTTGAATGGTGAACCACCACGCTGGTTTGAAGATGGGCTTAAAACATCGCAGAATATTGTTTCATCTCATTAGAAGACTTTTATTTCAAGTTTAATTGTAAGTGAAATGAATGTCGCAGGCAGTTCTGTGCCATGATGAACATAATTTATTTCAGTAGAGGAGATAAAAGTGAGATTTTTACTGAGTTAGGGTAAAAAATTGATTACTGATTAATGGTGCTAATTAAGTCAAAGCTGTGTCCCACACTTGTGACTGAAGGTGCAATTGTAATACTGCATAAAAATGTGACATGTAAAGAGAGGAGTTTAATAACACAAGCCATAACAGTAATGGCTCTTATTATTACTTTTAATATTATTGGATCATCATTTAACATTATGTTATGTCTCACATGGAGATATGATAGCAGATAATGTAATACTGTAATGTTATGTTATCTGAGAATTGATTGCCTGGCCAGACTTTATTGCGTTTTCAAGCCATGTAAAGGCACAATTTATTACACTGAAAGTTATTACATAATCTATCAACA
>VUQS01000660.1:0-17715 GCA_015108495.1 Heterochromis multidens | reverse complement strand
AATAAAGTTTTAAATCCATCTACAAGCTGTAACAAATACCAGCAGCTCACTGTTTCTCAAGCTTGCAGTCTCTTGTGGATTACCGTAACGGCTTCAAAAAGAGGCATAAGACATAAGAACATGTATAGATTGGACAAAGAGAAAGAGCAAAAGCAGCAAATTCCACTTTCTGAAGACGACGCAGCAGATTGACGGAGAAGAAGACGACTTCGACCTTGGTCTTGACCTGAACAAACTGTAATGAGTTCTGAACTTTCTGCCTCAGCTCAGTATTGTTGTGGTTTTCAGAGTGCTGAGAGCTGGTAAACAGGATATTGAGTCCCAGATGGGCTTTGGCTCACATCATGAAAGTACTGGAGGCCCACAGCTCTGCACACACCATCAGCCATTGAAATGAAACGGAGGGAGAGGGGATGGGTGGAGGAGAAGTGAGAAGAGGGGTGAGGAAAGAAGTTTTTCTGCTGTCCAAAATATGAGTTGGTGTGTTTGTTTGAAGGCTTTCGGAGGCTGGAGTTATCCTGCGTGACGGGCACATGTTTATAAGCCACTGGGCCACACAGAGAGCAACACTAAGACGCTGCTGAAGAGATAAAATGGCCACATGAGGGGAATCCTGGACACAGACCAGTGGATATCCATTTTTCCCTCAACATCTTTTTCGGTTGCGCTCACTTTTCTTGTGTCTCTCCGCCTTTTTCTTCCTCTGCATGAAATAGGATCACATTTAACTGTAGGAGGACTCTTCCATGAGGAGGAGAAGGACAGCGTGGAACTATGAAGATCTGGCCCTTCCAGCAAAAGGAGATTTAGGGATTGATTGAGGGGAAAAAATATATTCAAACCGTATGATGCAGAGCAAGTACAGGAAAAACTTAATTTCAGCAGCCGTAACAGCTCTGTTTATTTTCATCATATTACCTATCTTGGAATGTGTTTATAGGAGATTAAAAGGGTTAAAAGTATTTTTCAACCCCGGGTCTTGTTTTGATCATTTTTCCTACACTTCAGGGAATTCCACACATATTGGAGAATTTCACATTTTACAATTTATAGATCCAGGACCAACATTCAAAGTCAGCGCAGGAGGTATATATAACCTTGCCATTTTCTGTACCCTAGCCATGCAGTGGTTGTAAAGATTGTCTTTAAAGTGTAGGTATTTTCTTTGAGTCTTCTAAAAGTGACAATTAAAGGTAGCAGTTAAATTATCTGTTATATGTCTTAATTTACCACTACTGTCATCACAATACCAAAATCAAGACAGTGCAATACCTGTATAAATGTCCAAAGCAAAACCATGAAAAGTAATACAATACTTTTAAGCTTTGGAATACTGGGGGAAGAATTAAAAATATTTTTAATACTTTGATTGTGTCAGAAATACTTTGACAATGTCAATCCAAGGCAGAGGTGGAAGTGAAAAGAACCCATAAACAAATTGTACATATTTTCCCCTTTTTCTGTCTGAATATCTTTGAGTGGACGGGAATGAGTGAAACTGGGATGAGGTGATCCATGACTTAAAACTAATATTGAATAGAATTGGTGGTAGATTTTAAATTCTAGCCGGGATTAGAAAATCTTCTATAACAAAAATTGTATTTATAGTGTTGCTGATCTTGAACTCGTGGTCTTTCTATGCTTACAGGTTATAGCACAGTTAATGGTACCAGAGGGAAGGCTGCATTTGCATATGAACATATGTGCATTATTGGTAAAATTGGCAACATAAAAAAATGGTTAAGCTAAACTGAACTGTTGACATTCCTATTAAATTTTCCATCAAACATAAAATGCATTCATTTAACTAATACTTGAGAGCACATTGATGCAAATCATAGGAAATCTCTTAATGAAACACAGGTATTCTTAATAATAAAGTATTCCATACTAATAAAATGAGAAATACAGTACTGTTTAATGGCAGAGTAAGAGGGTGATACCTTTGTCTTGTATCATGACACTGCAGTTTTCCCCACTGCATTTTGAAAATGAGCACATGCACAACCACAGTATTGTTAGAGTAATATGTTAGTCAAGACTGAACCAGAGGTATACTGCTAATGAATGCAATATTAGTTACAGACTTAAATAAATGTCATTAAATGCATACAGTGCTTAACAAATTTATTAGACTACCACCAAATGTAAGGTATACGCCACTAAATTGCTGACCTATGATGAATTTTCAAATTTACTGTTTTACAAAAAGCTGAAAAAAAAATAGTAAAGCACATTATTATTTTTTTGATTAAGATGCCAACTTACCGTTATTTATTTGCATTCCCAAACAGAAAAATTAATTTTAGTGGTTGAATGTTAAGCTTGGTTAACCTTTGACTTCTCAGAGAAGTCTAATGTGCCGGCTCAAATTTGGATATAAAAACGTGACGTCAGTTTGTTATTTGCCTAATAAATAACAATAACATTTTTAGTTTTAAACAAATTTTTGACAGATTTCTAAAATATTTGTGTTTTGTTGCTTTTATGACAGGTAGTCTAATAAATTTGTTAAGCACTGTATTTATAACTGACCTTTAAGTAACCATTTATGACCCCCAGCCGTATATTTATACGCGCCACTGTGATACATTTTAATCATAAGAAAGTCTCCTACCATAAATTTTGCCCATATTTTCTTACGACTGTTCATAGCTTTTTACAGGAATTGCTCCATTGGTGTGTAATTTTCCACTTCTTATCACTACATTGTAGTGCTTTGCAGTGAATCACAGCTACCAGACCCAGAGTAGTAAGGTTTACTGCTGCCGAAGCCTTGAAGCAGATACTTAAAGCCCAAATGAGGAAAACAGTCTAACTGACAGCAGGTTAATGTTTTACATCAAAGAAATGATTGAAACTTTGATTAATTGCATTAGGACACTTGAGAGAATATGTGTTATAGATATAGGGAATATTACAGGTATGATAAACACAAATAGAGCCATTACAAAAAAGTATACTTATAAATAAGCTCACTCAGTTAATATAATCACAACAATAGAGTAAGGATGGACAACACAAGGAAAATGCCATGGTAATTTTCTGCCAGTACATTATCCATTTTTTATGGAAGTTTATGGCCATTTCCATAAATGGTGAAATTCAATGCCTGGTTAAAAAATACTAAAAAATGACACAAATGTGTACAGAAAATTCCTTCATTACAAAAATGTTATCAATACATCATTTTCTACTGTATGTTTTCCCCATATTTTAATTTTAAAAGATGGCAGCATGAGGGTGCAGTGTTTAACACTGTCACCAGTTTTCTCTTTTTTGGAGTGCACATGTGTGGATTTTTTCTCACAGTCAGACATCCAGGTTAGGCTGCCTATCAATCAGCCCTGTGATTGACAGGCAGCCTGTTCAGGGTGGATGTCAGCTGGGATCAGCTCCTGATAATGAATCATTTTTCTTATACACTACTACCTCATCAAGATGGATCTTCATCACCATACTTTGGGCCAACTTCCTACTCTATAACACAGCAAACATCTCTTTTTCAAATTAATGCTTGTTGTTTAGAAACAGAAGAAAACACTGACAAATCTGCACCCATACACTGTGTAATTCTTTACTTTAAATGTAACATTTCTGCTGAAGGATTTGAACCAGCACCTTCAGGTAGCATCTGTTCAGAAACCAGCGCCGAATATGCAAACGTGTGAAGGGAAATAAAGAGACGTGAAAGAAGCAAAGTAAGAAAAGAATCCAATCAGAAGGAGAAGACAGAGGTCAAAGTAGGAAATATATCAGAACCTTTAGCTGCTTTCATATCATTTCTGCAGAGCTCCTGTTTATTCAGCGGCTGGTGAATTTGTTTTAGTTCAGATGAAACAGAGAGAGAGGAGAGTGAGCTGCACATCAAATAGAATGAGAAAGAGCGTGAGGAGGGGGGAAAAAGCCTCTCGCTCCCTTCTTACATCAAACACCCGCACAGCGGGTGCCAATCAGCTGCCGATATTTTACACAAATTCCAATCGTTTTCTAGAGAGGAGAGCACAAAGTCAGCTATCAAGGAGGCACAGCCGAGCACCTGACCTCCTCTGAAGTCTTTCATTTGTTTCACCGAGGATAAAAATCCTAGTGCAGTTTGCTTACAGGTGTCATCTAGCACAAGGCTTAAAAGGCTCTCCATACAACTGCGAAAATGTCTCATCTAAAAGACTTTATTTTAAAGCACTAGTCATTACAAAGAGTCTAACAGGATGGTCAATAGCATACTTCACACATTTGTTTGTGAGCCACGGGCCTGGGTTACACGGTCAAAAAATATAATGTAGCAGCTAAATGGAATTCAGCTCATTTTATTAATGAATGTCTTCTGTGTAAAAGGTCTGTCAGTCTCCTTGAATTATGGGCACATAATTCTGAAAGAGGCTGGCAGGACCTGTGAGGATCTTGTGCTGCTGAGGATATGCTCAGATTTTATGAAGTTGTTCTGACTTTTAATCAGAACAACTTCCATCATGGTGCACTTGATTTGCTCCTGTCATTGTACAGTTCCTGTTTACTTTCTATTCACTTGGAAATTGAAATCTAAAACCCTAAAATAAAAAGAAGTTTCCTGGAAAAAAAAAAGAAAAGAAAAAGAAGACCTGGGCACCCACAAAAACAGGCTAATTCAGAGACACCCCCCCACCCCTTGTGTGCTTGTGTGTTGCCTGTCACAGCTGTTCAGAGGCAGCACTAGGTCGGCCTGGTTGGCGAGGAGCAGCGGACCATGAAGCCTCGGTGTCACTGCTTTGGATCAATGGCCAGGCAGAGCCAGGATGAGGTCATGTGACCTGCCCCTAAAAAGGTGACATTGGCTGATCCGCCAGTGCTGGCCAGACAGTCAGCACCAGTTCGCCCAGCTGGACCGAGGGAGGGCCCGGTCTGACCTGAGCCAGGCAGCCTAGA
Organism: Heterochromis multidens; assembly: GCA_015108495.1. Lineage (NCBI taxonomy): Eukaryota > Metazoa > Chordata > Actinopteri > Cichliformes > Cichlidae > Heterochromis > Heterochromis multidens. The sequence continues at coordinate 12,810 of VUQS01000660.1, read as the reverse complement.
GCCATTAAAGCTGATCATTCACGCCGGAGGAGCTGCTGCTAATGCTTCCAGCTAATTGCAGATTGCCAGGGCTGCCAGTTCTTTTTCTGAGGGAAGTAGCGTTTGGCTGCTAAAAGAAATTGCTATTAGTTGCCAGATGATGTCATAGTGTGGTTTGCTCCATCCCTGTGCTCTGTGCTCAGAGACAGCAGTGGTGGAAGAGGGAGTCTGACCCTTTCAGTACACTTGCATAAAAATATTCCAAGCAAATGCCCCAGTGAAAGCAAAAAAGACAGAAGACTGATTCTACACATTCCACTTAGCTAGACTAAACTACTTTATATACTGTTGGGTGGTTCAGATTAGTGGTCCCAACCTTTGGGGCTGATAGGTTCCTCCAGATAGGCAGGAAAAGTCTCTCTTGACATGGAAAACAAACAGTTTTTCTGTAAGGAGCCACATAAAAAAGAGCAGATCTTTAAAGGTCGTCATGTTTATGCAAAACTGTAATATGAAAAGTAGCAGTAGCAATATTTTTTAAATTAATGTAGAGCAATAAAAAAGTGCACTGTTTTCTTCTAAAAGTGATTTGATTCACATTGTAGCAGAGCATCAAGATACTCAACTAAAGTACTGTAAGTATTTAAGTGTGGTATTTGAGTATATAGTTACTTGGATTTGTGCACTTTTTTGTAAATCTGCAGCAACTTTTTTTTTTTTTTAAATCTATTAATTCCATCCAGCAGGGATTGTGAAGAGTGGCTGTTATTAGAGAGGGAAACATGAAGCTGCTGACAGTAACTGGAGCTTTAGTGTTGTTTCATGTAGAGTTTTTAAAGCCAAATGTTGTAATTGGATAAAGGTCAAGGGAGAGGTGGAGTGGCAGGTTTTCTGAACACGTGATGTCAAAATAAAGGTCAGGGGGGGGGGAAGGGTAAGACAAGAAAAGCGGCATCTGAAGGGGCACTCCACGTTAATCTAAAGGTAGTTTTGCTCATCACAAGGAGAACTGTTTAACCTTAGAGAACAATTTAAAACCATTCTAATAAAAACAAGTGTTGAGTTGGATTACGGGACATGTAGGATCCGATGATTTTGGAGCATTTTAGAGGTGGAACCATGCAGATCCAACAGCCGCCAGATGCAGTCACTGAAACATCAGTGAATGGGTGAAAGTCTGAGGTGTTTACCCAGTTTTTTCTCAGCCGTGCAAGCTTTCTAATAATTATTTCAAAAAAAGTGCTCCTTGAAGTTATTTTGCATCAGGCCAGTGTGTGGTTAGACTACATCTCAGCATGTTTTATTCCTCTTGTTCCTGATTTGCTTTGTAAATTAAAACCTCACACGTCTGTGGCAGCAGACGGAGGCGGGAAAGCCAGGATCAGCCCCTCTGAACCTCCAGCCACTGTGTCACAGTATTTCATCATCACAGGATTTATTTGTTTCAGGTGAAACAATATTAGCCTCAGTACAGGAGGTCAAGCTGATGAACCAACATTACAATGAGTTGACTCACATCTCTTATCACCCTGTCACATCTATATAGTCTTATTTCCATACAGTATTATCCTTGAGTTTCTTACTTGCACTAATTCAGTATGCTTATTTATTTATTTATTTTTATCAGAGCACACAAGCATGACCCTGTAGGTTCAAAATCATCTGTTCCAGACTGCAGTGCAGACTAACATTTATTGACTGAATGAAACAGACTGTCACCTCTGCCTGCTCCTCTATTCTGTACTGTATATCCAAGACTCCCAGGAAGGCGGCATTGATTTGAGCAAGTGAAATTAACTGAATTGATTGCAGAGTTCACTGGCAGCGACTGACAATGAGAAAACTGCACTTACAAAAGCCTAACTCTTACACTTTCTTTTTTAGGAGTTACTGCAATTTTTAAAAAATAGATCCAGATTTATTTTCTGGTTATTAGAAGAAGAAAAAAAACAGCAATGCAAATCTGATTACTTTTAGTGGAAACGAGTGAAATTAATACATTTTAAATTAAGGGGGTATTTTTTTTCTTTTGTTTTTGCATTGCACTTTGCTCTGACAGACAGTAGGGAGTGACTGACAGTTAAAGCAGGGCCACACTCATTATTGTGGTAATTGTTTGAGGCTTGATTGGACATCGACGCGGCGCTCGCGGTCAACAAACGCAACACTTGAGTGGTTTTTACGCCCCTCGCTGTGCGCGCTGACAGGCGGGGAAACTCTTCCTGCATAAAGAGGGCAGTGAATGACCGCTTGCATGGCTCTTACCTGTAGTTGTCCCACTCCCTTCCCGCACCTTAACGCCCTATTAAACCATCGGCGAGGCTGCTGCTGCTACAATCCAGTGGTGTTCCTGTGATGTGGAGACATTTGCGTCCTGGAAAACGGGAGTGGTGGCTTTTCTTCCCCTCCGGATTAAATCAAACAGGCTTATGGCTCTCGATTATTCGTCTTTCAAAAGAGCAGCAGTGGCATCTCATGCACCACAGAGGTGAGAGTCTCCTGAATCCAAACCTTTTTTTGTTTTTCTTTCTTTAATCCAGATAGTCCAGAAACCCGACGAACGCCTGCTCAACTCTGGCTTATAAGCTTCAAATGCGTCCTGTTGGTGCGCCTTCGGTGCGTGATAGTCACCCAGGAGATCAGCTCACACTCTTAAAATGGATATACATCAAAGTGAGGTGGATTCCAATCAATCACTTCAGCCCACAGTCTTTGCTCAGCCGCGTCTCCTCGCAGTCTGACAGCTCCGCTCTGTGCGCGCTAACTTTTATGGAGACTCCAGAGCGCACGGCGCACATCCGCTACCTCTGCTGGTAGCGTTACAGTAATCAGATTACTGCTGTTGATTTGTGGCGTTTAGATTATTACATTTGAACGCCACAGTTATCCCCTCCAAATGAATATGTGATCACCTAAATTGGTATTTTAAAGCCGAAAAATGTACAACCAAACCACAACACTCATGTTTCATGATTCATAAAGGGAAGGCTGAACTGTTGCAATTATGTTTTAGAAGACAAAAACTGAGAAAAATCCGAACTGTAATGCAAAAGTAGTTGAAGGAGTGAAGCGGGACCTATAAATGATGACTAATCAGTGATTAGTTGCTTTCATTACTATAGATCCGTGCCAGCAACCTCCCTTAAAGGCATCAATACCACTAAAAAGCTAAAAATTCTCAGGCATGTGCCACCTATGTCAATCTCCTATTAAACACATAGAAACAAAACCCTTTAGGTGTCGGTCGCATTCAATGAACTGTTGAACTGCAGCAAACATCCACATGGCGAAGATCAAAAGTTGTCCACTAGTGCCATCATGTGGATATTTAATGTACTCCACTTACAAAACACAAACGCACCCCGAGATAAATTAAATACTATGAGCACACACAGTCTGATCAAAAAGTTGTTTATTCCATGGTGAAAACATTCCGGTCACACACACACACACACACACACACACATACACACACACACACACTAATTTTTTCTTTTTTTTTTTAACAAACAGCAAAATTCCTTTGTATAATGCATGTCAGGAGACAAAAACAATCAAACAAAAGTGACATAAGCACAAAGTGATTGGCTTTTGCAGCTCGGAAAGAGAAGGAAACACTTATAAGAGAGTCCTTTCAGCTCTGTCCATCAGAAATATCCAAAACACCTGATGCTGTTTTTCAGGTTAATATCATCCTAAGGCCATGTTAGGAGAGACCAGACTTCATGTCTCTCCCTGTAGGAATGACACCAATGAACATCTGTGCACTCTTAATTTCAATGTTGATTTTTTCAAGCTGCTTCTGAAAGGCATCAGCGGCTGTAGTAGTAGGAGAAGTAGTAGTAGTAGTAAGCAGTTCATGGACTCGCTTTCCCAGAGTTCCTCAGCATTCCTCTTTGATGTAGATTTGTTCGTCTGTGTCGGACTCCAGGTGCTCCAGCCTGTCCGTCTGTCCGTTCATTATCTCGTCTGGGGTTTTCATGAACCTGTGGCACATGAGGCAATGAGCTCAGTAAATTATTCAAATCCTGTTTTATTTTGTGTGATCAATGACTCAGAGTAAGGAATGGTTTGGAACAGCTACAGATTTTCAAAAGAAGGTGATGTACCTGAACAGAAGCCTTTGCCCAGGCTCTTTCCTGATAATGTTCAGTTTGTAGTAGTGTCTCAGTGCTCGCGACATCTTCTCGTACGTCATATTGGTCCTGTTCTGTAAGAGTTAAAACAGCACGAGTGTCATAAGTAACACCATCAGTGTGACAGCGAGGGAAATTGCCATTAATTCGGCTGCAATAATTCTTCGGCCACTTGGTGTCAGAAAAACTCCACAAAAAACTGCAAAGACTTTTTACCCTGTCTGCCAGCAGGCAGAGTTAAAGTATGGGTACACAACCAAAACAAAGAGTTAACAGAGGCCAAAAAACAGCATGCAACTGAGGGGGACCGGAATCCCTGTCATCCAAAAAGACAAACCATCAAAAGATGCACTATAAATGTATTCACTGGTCATTACAACAAGTGAAGCTAAGAGTTAACTCATTGTGATTTTTGTCCAAACAATACCTTTGATACTTCTCACTATCACCATGACAACCTGTCCTCAATCATAATGTTTGTCTTTGTTTAATGGCACCTCCTCTTTGGAGCTAACTTTTAGGGACTTGTTGCTAACTGGTCTTGCATCTGCTAAAAACTTGTCCTGCTCTGTCTTCCGATCAGGATACTGCAGAACTAGGGCGCTCTACAGAAAGATCACATTTTGCATTTTGCCAAAACACAAATTAATCTAATAGACAAAAGTAGTGTTTTATTGTAAATACTCGTGTTGAATTGTTTTTCTCATCTCAAGTTTTGCTTTTGTGTGCCAAGTGCAAAATTGCAGGAATGAGAATTTGCTCCAGTTTGGAGGAGTTTAAGTATCTCTGTTCCTTGTTTGCAAGTGACAGGAGAGTGGAACGGGAGAACAGGACGGCAGACAGACAGACAGAAGGCTAAAAAAACCCCAGAGCTAAAGATGACCATTCAGTGATTAAGGTGGTTAATTTTCAAGTGTCTGGTGGTACTTACGAGTTGTTTTATTTTTGGTATAAAAACTGAGTTAGTGCAGCTTCACAGTTGTAGGAATGATGGCAAAAGTCTCTTCTGTTGTGCTGATCTGTGATATATCTGCTCACTGTAGATAATAACTGAACACCTAGAGCGAACTGAGTGTGTGTGTGTGTGTGTGTGTGTGTGTGTATACCTTGTGATTCCCCCAGAGCCTGGCCAGGCCGTTGGGGTCCATGATGCGGAAGACTTTGTTTTCCGGATCCTCCCAGCGGATGTAGTTCTCGTACCTGCTGTCTGAAAGGAGCTGGTAGACGTAGTCCCACAGGAGCCTGCAGTCTACCAGAACCCAATAGGGAAAAGACTGAGTGAGCTGGTATCAGTTTGTGGTTTTCTGAAAAAGTTCTCATGCAAGGTTTCTGCCAGATGACAGATGTCACCTCATGCAGCTTTAATCCTCAGCATCGTCTCAACTAAATCTTACCTGCTATCCGCCCAATGGGCATTTGCTGCTCCTCTGGAGGAGATACGGGCATGATGACATGGTTCCTGTAGAGCGCCTCCTCCTGCTGCTGCTGCTGCAGTAACTGCTGCTGCTGCTGCTGCTGCTGCTGCTGCTGCTGGTGCTGCTGGGCCAGCTGATGATGGTGTCCGTGGACTTTACCCTCACGCCCATTCTCCAGCGTCACCTGAGACAGGGGTCCCCCACGGTTGTGCCTGAAGTCCATCCCAGCACCCCCACCGCTCCTGTTTGGGCTGAGGAGCAAAGGGTTCATGATGGCGCTGGGTATGAGTTGGATGACGCGAGGAGGGCCTGCCTCCTGGCCCCCAGGGCTGCCTGGGCAGGGGGCTTCTCTGGGTGTTGGGCAGTGCCCGTTCGATGCAGCCGGGGACACAGACAGAGGGTACATTTCCTCCGGCAGGTGGTGATTGCTGTCAGGCAGCTGGGAGAAGGTTTGCAGGGAGTCCTCATTGGCGGGGCGAGGGTGGTTTGGCTCGGTGGGGGATCGTCGTGGGGCTGGGTGGTGCGGCGAGCGGGAGCGGTGCCGCAGTTCGATGGTTGGTGGATGCTGGGGGATGGGTTCTGTACCACGTGGTCCCCGCCGTACCGTTTCTGAGAGCACAGTTTACAAAATGTAATAAATATTTAAAGCCAAGTAAGGACAGTTTCATACAAAGTAAAGCTGGAATTTCATTAGAATATGGTAGGCAATTTTTTGGGACATTTTATATGTTGATTTTGAATAATTTAAACAAAACAGGATAATCAAGAATCAAAATAGCGCTCAACACCAAATCTTTCATTTCCTTGAAGCCAGCTGTTGTATTTAGCTTCCAATGATTACCATATAGGTGTGCCAACACTAAACTACATATTGGATTCTTTACAGTCATGTAACTAGTTTTCTGGTGCTGTGATTTATCACCATTGCGAAGCAAGGTGCAGCACTGGCTTTACATTTAAAAAAAAAAAATAAAAAACACTAGGTATCACTAATATTCTACTTTTTGGATGAGCATGCCTAGTACATCATTTTTAAGGCGTTTTGGCAAAAAAAAAAAAAAAATTGCCAACACTTTTGCCACAGCTCCTACTTTGGTTGTTCTTTGACTTCTGCTTTGATCTCCAGTGGCACCTGAGACAAGGAAGACAGCAGTAGTAACCAGCCAATCATTCAGTCTTCCTGTAGCTTGTAGTGTGGCGTATTGTTTAAATAAAGCAGCACTTCCTTGTAGAGCTGGTTTTACTGTCAACATTTGAAGTCTGCAAAGTTACTGCTCCATTCCATCTCACTGTTGCTGTGTCACATTTCCTCAGATCAGAGAGCCAGAAAACCGTCTCAGGTATTCCACTTGAACATCATTATTACTTCCTTGTTTTCAACAAAGCAGGGTGTTGAGTAAAAGCGTCTGTGCTTTGGAGAAGACAAAGGCAGACTGCCTTGCATAATCTTTAATATAATAATTAAGATATTTTCATTCAGACTCCACTTTTCCCCCATTTAGCATTCTTTTCACTGTATTGCCTTTTTAAGAAAATAAACTTTTTGTATTAACTGTGTTATTGGCCCACTACATGTATATTAATAATGGCATTGGTTTATGTAGCCTGATACACAGTAATAGGATTTATTTCTTAAATAGCACATCATGCAGCCAAAGATGGATTGTTTATGATAATTTCAGCACTGTTTGCAACAAATTGCTTATTATTTTAAGATAAGATGCACTTTATTTATCACAGAGTTGGGAAATGTCTTAGATACATGGCTGGAAAATCAAACAATGGCACCACCATTCTCCCTTTTTAACATAACACGAACATACTATATGTTAGTGTGTCTTTGTGCGAGTCTTATAAGCAGCTACATTAGAAACATTAGAAGGTGGTTATTTCTGCTAAAGGAGGTCTCATCTCAGTTACTTGCTTTAAGAGTTCGCCTGCTTTAACCAGCCTACACTGAATGATTACTCAGTGTTCATTGAAAAGTGCAACTGTTAAGTCTGTAATTGTGACTTATACCAACTTATACCAAACATTTTTTTTGACTCTCTAAAAAAATCTGATTCTATATCACACCTAAAATCCACAGTTAAACTGTAACTATTCATTCTTACTGTGTCAGTCAGTCACCTTTGCCTAAATCAAAGACAAACTACAGTATAAATATAAAGACATTTTTACATTAACATGTCTTTATCAGGAAAAAAAAATCATTTAAAATCCCTAAGCCAATATCATAAGATTATCTGCTGTTTTGATAAATCATCCTTCACAACGACCTAGCATTAACTACAGTGTTAATGTAGTTGCTGTGGATCTATTGCTGGCAACACCACCTCAACAGCTTAGTTGCTACAAGACAGTGCAGTTTTTGTTATTACCCAAACATGAATCAAAATATCTGAAAATTCATATGGACATTTTTCTGTATAGTGTAACTGTTATTAGCGTCAGCACTACGCTAAGTTTTAAACAGCAAAAGAATGACTATATATATTTTTTCTCTCCGGGTTATAGGCTTGCACGTTAGGCCTGCTACAGACTGGCAACCTGTCTAGGGTGTACCTCGCCTCTCACCCTAAGACAACTGGGATATAGTCCAAGCCCCACCACAACTCTGAATTGAGTAAGTGGAAGAAGATGGATGGATATTAAATTAGCTAGGTTAAGTTTTTTTTGCTTGGTTGACTTAGAAATATTTTATTTTACTTCTTGTTGTTATTGCCATTATTATTGTTATTAACAATAATAATAATAATAATAATAATACTTTAACTGCTGTGTCAAAAGAATTCCCAAAATATTGAATAAAATATTTCTTATTCTTATTATTCATATGTTATCACAGAAAGCAGTAGTACCACTAAATTGATAGCTACAATTATTAACAAGCATCTCCTATTTCTAATCAAAGCACCCTGCATTTATAGAAAGCTAACAGACAGTTCACCCTTTTCTGTTAGGATCATTTCAACATCACCACATCTTAACTTCCATTAGCATCAGAAGTAACTACATTATTTTAAACAAACAGCAATTTAATTCATGTTTGTATGAGCTTCATTTTCAAACTCACTAAATTGATGCCCACACTATTATATAAAAGCCTATTATAGGGCCAATTAAACCCACTTATACTAGCTAATGCAGATTAAACACTACTGCAGTTACTGTTGATCTATTATTGGCAAACTACATTAACTTTTATACGTTTTCAGTTTTCCAGAAACAAATATATTTAGTGTGAGGACCTTTTCCCTAAGATATCATAATAACAGTAATGGCTGTTATAAAGAGATGAGCATACTTGCAGCCAAATAGCTAAACAGTGAAGCTAAGTTAAACTTACTAGATTTGAAGATTGAAGTTAACACAGTATGTATTTTTGTAGATGACATGCTATAAAAATTGTGTTTGCCAATTACATTATATAATTACATGAATGTGTAATGCACATTACAAGACATTCAAAAGCCTTTCTATGTTTTATACTTCTACTCTTGACAATTTTTTAATACAGATTAAATGATTGTAATGGTGCTAAGAGACCATTTTTTAAAATATAAAATATGTACATTATTTTGCTTACTTCAACCAAAAAACTCTAATGGAGAAAAATTTGGGCAAGCTGCTTTAATGGAAATGAGTTAATGGTTTTTACCTTTTCAAATGCATGAGATGTATGTATGAATGATAAAAAAAAAAAAAAAATGTTTACTGGACTGACCTTCGAGCTTCAGGTGCTGCACAGCACTTTCAGGCAGTGAATGGAAGGAGTTCCCAGGGAAGTAAGCAGACGGATAAAACACATGAGACTTCCTCTGCTTCAGGATATGTTGCAGCAGCTCGTACAGGACATCCCCTGCAGAGATGCAAATATCAGAAGTTACCATACATCTCCTGGTAGCAGTTTACGCCTGCATAATAGGTAAAATTAGCATTGGCATCATAGACTCAAGTTTCACTTCTTCTTCTTTTTGCTTTCCAGGCTGTGTGGAACTTGAGCAATAATGGAATAAATTTAGACAGGTGCTTCTACGATACAGCAGCTTGGCACTTTGTTCCTAGAAAAACGTTTTCCTCGATATTCAACACCTCACCCCAATGACCCAGTGGGTATAGAATTGTAGGTTCCCTATCAGGTGACTCTACCCAGTGGGTTTCCTTTTGCAGAAGTATTTTGCTTCCACAGAGTAGATAAAACATTAATATGCAGTTATAAGCTTAGTGAAATGAGAAGCACACTCCGCTTGACAAGAGAAAATCTCTGGAAAAAAAGAAAAAAAAGCTTGGATTTATTAAACAAGAATATGTGCTGAAAGCATCTGAATACCTACAGTACATACGTGTCAGGAGGTCTAGACTCTAGAAGATAAAAAGAACTATGTGTTGACACAAGTAAATGAGCCATGGCTCTATATGACCCTGGTGTCCTCCTTTAAGTGGCTATATAGCAGTGGCGACACCAGGCACAAAGCCTGAGCAGGAAGTTCACTGAATGATTTACAGCTGTTTTTCTTGCCTGAACACCAACGGCAGCAGCTCCGCTCCTGGCGCTGCAAAAATATTTACACTGTTAACAAATGACCACAGGTACAGTAGATGTGATTCTAGCAGAGGACTGCCTTCACACATTATCTCAAAGGCTTTATGAAAGACTTCCCATTACAAGGAAATGATTCTCATAAAGGAAGTGATGGTGAACACGCATGCACAAACAAACACACACACACCCCTTTCAGTTCTCACTTTCTGGTCCTGTGGCACTGAGTTGCACCGTGGGGAAAATTCCCTCTTCCTGGTGTTTGCTTTGATTCTGTATTTAATATGCTCATTTAAAACCAGAGCTTTGCATTTTGTCTAAAATCTGCAAACAGTATGGTATGAATCACAAATACTAGGAAACTAAAGAAACTGCAGAAAGTGGTAATTTTACAGCTGGTGACTGCAGATGTTTTTGCAGAGATGTGTGGGGGCAGGGAATCACCTATTTGAGCTTAACTGGGTCTTTAACAGAATGAATCTGGCAAGTTGAAGCACCTAAACACATTCAGATAAGTGACGCCTCCTCTTGCAGCCTCTAAGTGAACAAAGAGTGCAAAACTACACATGCAGTTGATGGTTTCTAACATGATATACATACTAACTTTGTTTTTCAGCACCAGCTGATTGGATGGCACCAACTAAAGACTGTTTTGTTTTCATTTGGCCTGACAAAAATCAGCGCAACAAGAATAATATGGCCCAACTCCAGCCGCTGTAGTTTGAACTGCACTCTACAAGTTAATTACTTACTGACTTGACTTCTCAAAGAGGCAGACCATTAAATGATGAAATAAAACAAACAAAAATCATCCCAAAAAGTCAGCTAGCAATTGCTCAACCATACCTGCCATCTTACAGTTTGTCAGAGCTGAAACCTGGAGCACCTTCTTCAGCTTTACAGGTTTCCCATTAAGTGTTTTCAAGTCTAAACATGTCAGTGCAATGGTAACAGATTATAACATTCCAGGAAAAAAAACTCTATTATTTTACTGTTCTATTCTTAGAGCTTCTACAAAAGAGAAATATGCAGACAGCAGGGACTGATGGGAACAGCACCCTTATAGTCACGCAAAGGAGGAAATAGATACTTTACAAGCTAAAAAATGTGCTCTGTTCCCTAAACTGACGTTTACACTGACAGCAGGACCTGAACAACCACTTGTACAGAAATATGATCAGTCTTATCATTTGAGTTTGTGTTTTTGTGCATCTGAAGCTGCTGAAACATGAAATCATTCTACAACACGACCACAGCGTCTCATAAGAAAACAAAACAAACAAAGAAAAAAAATGCAAAACCTGTAATGATGATTAATCTTATTTCCCGTGTATTTCCCAGACCTTGATTTCTCGACAGGATGTGAAAATTTTGCATAGTGCTGAAACATCCTGATATGAGCTTGACAGCAGCTGTCAGCTGGTTGTCATCCCTCTATTAACATAGCCACTGACAACATTCAATATCCTTTTAAAAAAAAAAAAAAAAAGGGGGGTGGGGCATATGTATATATTCTGAACAGACAAACTGTTACCTAAACCATCACTGAGTCAACTGATCAATATTTTAATTTATACGGAGCGGATGGTACAACCAAACTCATTAACATACAGATCCCCCCCAAAAAAAGAACCCAAGAGAAAGAAGAAATGTAGAAAAAGCATAAATTAAGAAATGAATGTATTATATTTACCCAAATGAATTACCTGCATTAAATTATTTATTATTTTAATGATTTAACTGAATTACTTTACCTATTATTAACAATATCTTTTAAAATTGAATCCTACATGTCATCCTGACCCACATCACACATTGCTTACTTCATCCCTGAGCAACTGGGTAAAATTTCCAACTCTGTGAGGGAAAACAGTGTTGTTTTATTTTTATGCGCCTGGCCCCTGGCGTTGCCGGGGTGACAGTTGAGGTTGCCTTGTACTTCCTGATCAACCGTCTCCTACTTCCTCCCCTCCAGCAGCTTTGCTGTAACAGCTGCCTCTCTCCACTGTCACCTCGCACTGCTACCATTCATCCTCTGCTCCAGCTGACTTTATTCCTCTGCCAAGGCGAGAGCTTTGTTTGTCTGCGTGTTTGTCGCCAAGATTATGCAAAAAGTACCAGGCTGAATTTCATGAAACTTGGGGGAGATGTGGAACATGGGGCAAAGAAACAACCCATTCCATTTCAGTGTGTGAAATAGAGCATTCGTCTTGGCAGAGGATGTGCTCTTCAAGTGTCCTCTTAGGTGATTTTCTTAAAGGGATGCAATGATTTATGCACTAGCACCAGTTTTCATATATAATTATCTTTATTGTCGGTTTAAATGGCAAAGCAGGGTTGATCAAGCTAACCGTTGCAAGATTACATTTCAGCACGTTCAGTTTTAACTATTTTACTCATTTTACTCTTTTTCTTATTTTGTGACGCTAGGTGTCAGTATGATGGTCTAAGAAAAACATATTTTCATGATTTTTCTGCACCTAGTCCAGTGTTTCCATCATCTAACATCGCTCTTTCTTCCTAATCCTTGTTTTCCAGAGTGGGTCCTGCTCTAGTTGAAGCACAAAAATATCTAATGGAATCTATTTAAGTGACTCATTTGTTAAACATTTCACCGATGTCTCCAGTTTTCCAAGCCTGGACTGCAACTCAAAAAAAAAAAAAAAAAAAAAAAAAAAAAAAAAAAAAAAAAAAAGGGAAAAAGAAAGGGGGGGGGGGGGGGGGGGGGGGGGGGGGG
>VUQS01000659.1:25974-43658 GCA_015108495.1 Heterochromis multidens | reverse complement strand
TGAGGAGTTCAGCCATCCGGGAGGGGCTCAGAGTAGAGCTGCTACTCCTCCACATCAAAAGGAGCCAGTTGAGGTGGTTCGGGCATTTGACAAGGATGCCTCCTGGGCACCTTCTGGAGGAGGTGTTCCAGGCATGTCCCACCAGGAGGAGGCCCCAGGGCAGACCCAGGACATGCTGGAAAGATTATATCTCTCGGCTGGCCTGGGAATGCCTCAGTGTTCCCCCGGATAAGCTGGAGGAGGTGACCAGGATGAGGAAGGTCTGGACTTCTTTGCTTAGCTGCTGCCCCTGCGACCCATCCTGGAAGAAAATGGATGTATCAGAGAGAAAGTGGTAGTCAGACTGCTGAGCTTCATTATTTTTGTGTACGTATAGTTTGATGAAGTTCACACAGTTTATGGAATGGAGTAGCATTTATATAGCACTTTTCTAGTTTTACTGATCCCACTTCTGTACACTTGAAGCATCTCACATCCATGGCCAATTCAAGAATCACCAGTTAAATTAACATAGAAATTTTTGGACGGTGGGAGGTAGCTGGAGCACCTGAAGGAAACCCACACAGGCACAAGGATAACATGCAAACTCCACACAGCCAGGGTTTGAACCCAGACCCTTCTTACTGTGAGGCAATAGTGCTAATCACTGCACCACTATGCTTCCCCCAAAAAGCACAGATTTGCACATATGCAGCCTTTATAAATGAGACCCAATGAAAACACAAAGAGGAGGTGGACACCCACAATTTTGTTGGTAGTGTAAAATGACTGTTACTGCAGTGACAGTGCATAGAATACAGCTACCACCAATTGTTTGTGTTTGATCCCATCGCCTTACCATTTCAAGTTTGCAGTAACCCATCATCAAGAGATTGTAAGTTATTAGGTTACTGTCTTCCAAATGTATTTAGATATAATCCATCATGTGCACCATTAGTGGCAACCCAAAAAAACTAAATTAACAATTAAAAACATTTTAATAATGTGTGGTGGCATGTAAAGTGGAAATATCCCCGGGTACAATGTATCAGAATGTAACTACTAGTTACATTCAGTTACCATAGAACATTGCTACTAATAATGTGGGTAATTGATACACAGATATTTGTTGCATAGCTACTGATGCACAAGCAGTACAATGTAATCCATCCATTACACAAATTTACCTCTTCCTCTTCTCCATTCTCGAGGTATTCAGTCAAAAGCATTTCCTAAGGCCACTAGAGCTTTTTATTAGTTCTGGGAGGGTAACATCAAGTGGGTAGTAGCTAGAATGATGTTATTGTTTAGATGTATTTATTTATTGATTAATATTGATTTGTATTTGTAGTTGTTGGACATTTGGGGGGTTGTCAATATGGATGGAGGTTTTAAATTGTTTGGGAAATGGTTTTATGTAAATATTGTATATTTCTGTATTTACAGAAAACCCTTTAACCCTTTTTTATCCCGTATGGACCAGATAGGATTAAAAAGAGATCATCATATTATATTAGTTGCGTTTTGAATTGGTGTCTAGCTGTGGGAAGGGGCTGGCCAGAGTTGTGTTTTCTTGTGTCTTTTGGTGGAAAAAATAAATGTGCACTTGTGACCTCCACATTCCGGATCTTGACTGCTCGACCAAGCTCACAAAGGGAGAATTTGGGACTTCAGATTTAGATACTGTATAGCTGCAAATGACTGATATTGAATTAGTATCTAATACCAGACATCCTGTCTAGAATATATTTCTTTTTTACAATGTTGCCAGTATAGTGTCACAATTATAAGCTCCACTATTATGCTAAAGTATCAGCACCATTTGTTTAAGACACAATATCTTTTTCCCGTCTTACGTCTTGTAATTGGGTTTTCACTTCATCTTCAACTAACTGGTTTTCCAGTTATTCCTGTGTGTGTGTCTGGATTTCACAGTCTCTTGGGACAAGCTGTTAGAGAAGCATCTCTGATGTGACAACACAAAAACAGGAAGGCAGTTGTGTGACTGGATGAGTGCAGTGTTGCCTTCATGGAATGGGTCACTAAGCGTATAGTACAACGTGACAGCCAGCTAGGCATATGTCTGTGCCAAAGTAGTGTTTGCAACTGAGGCTCGTTTACTCTAGCTACTGGATGTGATTGACAGTTAGGCCAAAGGGCTGTTGGCGCCTTCCTGATTTGCTTTTTCAGTAGAGGTGTCCTCTGGGACTTGGAATTCATGTTACAGTATATCAGCAGAATAGCTTATGGCAGTAATGTAGATGAAAAGCAAACACAGGCTATCATCTAGTGTGGGATATAATAAAGTGCTCTAGTTTTTCATTAATTCATCACACAGAAAATTAGAAATAGTACTTAGCAGCCGGATTTTATTAAACAACAGACAGTTTTTTTTTTAAACTTCATATTATTTATTTATTATTTTTAATTTTCTAAATCATCACTGTTGCCATACAGCACACTTTGTAATTTAAAACAGGCCTAGAGGAAGACTTTTTAAAAAGAAAAAAAAAAGATGTCAAAAGCTATTAATGTAAAGAGGCAACAACTCTTTACATGAACCAGATCATGATATCTATTTTTAACTATTATTTCAGTGTTGGCTTACAGTACAGTCATTCCTGTAGCTAGTTAAAACACTAGCTTGTAAAATGATATTTAGAAAACAATTATGACAGAACTAGGGAATTTTGAAGCATTAACCTTTAACTTGGCAGCAGCTATCACATACTGTTCAAAATGCATAGTTTTTACAGGAACTGCTTGACAATCCTTGATGTTCATGTTCCTTTGAACACAGAAAATCAAGTGCAGATATCCCTGTCATGGATAAATTAAAATGTTGACAGGAGAGGAAGAAAGAAAAATCTCATGAATGGCATTCTAATGAACTAAAGCTTTCCAGATGGAAAATAAAAATAAACAAGGGATATTTTCTACCCACCATACTTTATCCAGCTGCCATTCTGTATAACGTAAGCATACAGTGCATCCGGAAAGTATTCACAGCGCTTCACTTGTTATACATTTTGTCATGTTACAGTCTTATTCCAAAATGGATTAAATTCATTTTTCACCTCAAAATTGCACACAATACCCAATAATGACAAAGTGAAAAAAAACTTTGCTTGAAATTCTTTTAAATTTATTTTTAAAAAAAAAAGAACTCTTTGGCCTGAATGCCAAACGTCATGTCTGGAGGAAACCAGGCACTGCTCATCACCTGACCAATACCATCCCTACAGTAAAGCATTGTGGTGGCAGCATCATGCTGTGGGGATGTTTTTCAGCAGCAGGAACTTGGAGACTAGTCAGGCTCAAGAGAAAGATGAATGTAGCAATGTACAGAGACATTCTTGATCATAACCTGCTCCAGAGCACTCTGGACCTTGGACTGGGGCGAAGGTTCATCTTCCAACAGCTCAATAACCCTAAGCCAAGATAACAAAGGAGTGGCTTCAGGACCACTCTGTGAATGTCCTTGAGTGGCTCAGCCAGAGCCCAGACTTGAACCCGATTGAACATCTCTGGAGAGATCTGAAAATGGCTGTGCAACGATGCTCCCCATCCAACCTGATGGAGCTTGAGAGGTTCTGCAAAGAAGAATGGGAGAAACTGCCCAAAAATAGGTGTGCCAAGCTTGTAGCATCATACTCAAAAAGACTTGAGGTTGTAATTGCTGCAAAAGGTGCTTCAACAAAGTATTGAGCAAAGGCTGTGAATACTTATGTACATGTTATATTTTTGTTTTGTTTAGAATTTGAAGCAAACTTTTTTCACTTTGTCATTATGGGGTAGTGTGTGTAGAATTTTTAGGTAAAAAATTGATTTAATCCATTTTGGAATAAGGCCGTAATATGACAAAATGTAGAACAAGTGAAGCGCTGTGAGTACTTTCTGGATGCACTGTATAATTTGAAGTATAACATGAACATATCTGTTAAATTTGCAGCTGTTTTTTTGAAACATTTTTATCCTTGTTTCTGAATCAAGCGTTGCTCCTGCTGCCTTGTTTTTTCATAGACCTCCAAGAAGAGAGTTTGATCTAATTGAGATCCCTGGTCACTACCTGCACTACCTCTTCTAACTTATACATTCAGTGTTGCAACTTTTTTTAAAAAAAAACAAGGTTTGACCCTGTGTCTGCTGAAAAATACAGGCCCATTACCAACCATTGTTGTCATCCAAGTTCTCAGAAAGAAAAATAAATCTTTATTCAGTCAACCTGGTATATTTTATATCAAGAAATAAATCTGAAAATGTATGTACGACTATAATGAATTTCATAAAACATTGAAAATCATCAATTTTGTATGTGAAAATGTTCAATAACTGTTTGAATTATTTAAAAGCCCGCAATGCAGCCTTTGAAACTGCTTGGTAGTGATTTAAAGTAAACAAAGTAATGAACTGGAGTTTGGTTCACTTCTTAATATTTTCTCTCATCACAAGCTGCCTGATTTTACCATAGACATAACCATGGACACCTAATGTCATTCTGAACCATAAAATCCATTTTCATTGTTAGCAAAACAGTAAGCAGGTATGTTTTGGCCATTAAACTTATGAAGATACCAACTCACTCTATACTTACTCCCATTTTTATTGTACTGCATTTGGAATATTCAAATTCCCAGAATATGAATTTTAATGATTTAGAGGCCCAGTGAATTTAAGGCCAGTGTATATTTTACTATCAAAGTTTTACGACAAGAAATAAAGTTTTAAAGCGCTGAGGTAATTCACTGTACCCTGAGATTGAACCTGCTGTGTGTTTTTAGTTCTAGGAGTATCCTGTGGTGTCCAACACTAGGCCATTAGCTGTGGAGTCTTTTTTTCCTCTCGCCTGTGGGTGACTTCATAGAACTGGGCTTGTTTTGTGTAGATTCTACACAAAGCATAACATTGCATTGTAGAAAGATGATCAAAATTTTTCACTTCACCTAATGAGTTATTTCAGGCCAAAATTGTTGGCTTGCTAGCTCCAGTATTGAGTCAGATATGTCAATGTCTTTTGTGCACTTACAAGAGTGTAGTTCAGTTGCTCTGTCGGGTACTTTTACACTGTGTGATTCAGCCTCAAGTAGTCAGACTTATTGCAGTTTAAATTTTTAATGCATGATCATTAACTTGTTATCTACACTTGCCTGTTTGTGTGTCTTCAATAGTTTTCCTTTGCTTTCATGTCTGTTGCTCTCCTTCGGTGTGTCTTTCCTTAGCACATTGTACTGTTAATCCTACCTAGAGATACATGGTGTTGCATTTATCTGCCTAGATCAAAGAGCCCATACATACAGTATGCCCTCAGGGTGATGACTGTATTATCGAAGACGGATAGATGGCTGATTGTCCTGTGAGGCAGTCTACTTGACAGAATTATCTTTGAACTCCTAAATTAGAAAAAGGTCATAGAGTTCTGGTAGCCTATGGCAGCACCGTCTTAAAGGTAATTTTTGGTTCACATAGTGGAACAGCTGAATCTGAATGAAAATTTAAACTGGTGACCTGAAGAAGATTTTCTTGCTCTCTCTTTTTTTCATCTCTTAGTGTTGCGTGACGACTTCAGGCAGAACCCACAGGATGTGGTAGTGGCAGTTGGGGAGACTGCCAGTTTTGAGTGTCAGCCACCACGTGGGCATCCTGAACCAACCACCTTCTGGAGGAAAGATAAAACTCGTCTTGACCTCAAGGATGAGAGGATCACAGTGGGTTAACTCCCTTGGGGGGGGGACTCCTTTGGTTTTTCATGACCCATACTCTAAATCACATACTCAACTACCCACATTAACCTGGAACTGTCACAGGGTAAAGGACTTTGTATTGAAGCGGTTCATTTTAGTTACAGGTGCTTTTTCTTCCTCAGGTCCGTGGAGGAAAGCTGACCATCTCAAATACCAAGAAGAGTGATTCAGGGATTTATGTCTGCGCGGCAGCCAACATGGTTGGGGAGAGAGATAGTGAAAAAGCTCAGCTCTCAGTTTTTGGTAAAAAGTCTGCCATGCACATATGCTTGGTTCAGAAAATAATAGATCATAGCTCTTTTTTTAGCACCTACATCATTTGACCACTTTATCAAAAGTAAATTTCGCCTCTGTATTATGTTTCATGCCGGCATCCAGAAAGACCAGTGTTTGTGCAACGACCAGTGAACCAGGTGGTCTTAGTTGACGAGAGTGTAGAGTTCAGATGTCAAGTCCATGGTGACCCATCGCCTGCGCTGCGATGGAAAAAAGAGGATGTGGATATTCCTCGTGGCAGGTGAGGACTGTGAATGAATGTATCTAGTGCATGTCTGTGTATGCATTCATGTTTGTGTGAGTGTGTATCAATACTAAAATGATAATAGATAAATGTTTAAGCAGAGCTAATGAGTCCCATCAGAAAAAGAAGTTTTAACATACTGTATTACTCATGGGAGACTTTAATTAGTCTGTCAAAAAATAATTTATTAGCTGCAGAGAATCTCATTTTTTTGCTGTTTGAACTGCTCGGCCAAAAAACAGATGAAAGTCTGTCCTTGTGTTCTTTTTATCAATGCCAGCTTTCAAATATCAGTATAATTCATGTGTAGCACACAAGGGACTAAAAGAGATGAACACATAATAGGATCCTATATACTGTATTTAGTATAAAGGAAACCAGTACAATAGCCTAGTAACTGGATATTCAGCTGGAATGGTGTTTATTTAATCATGTCATATTTTAAGCCAGTTTTTAGTAATTTTGCATTGGATTATATCATATTATGAGGTGTTCCTGTGATTTTTTTTCCATGCATTCAGGCACACATCATATGCATATGCTAATTGTGTGTATCCCATTAGAGCGCTCATTTTTAAAAGTCATTATTAGCCTGTCATTATTTGTCTTATGACAACTGCCAGGAAATTTATATTTTAGATACTCTAAATACATGACGTATTTATCTAAACAATTTTATTCAGTTACTAGATTTTTCTAGCTGAAGTTTGAAATCTGAAATAATAATTTCTCAAATTGTCAGTCTATAGTATGTAACTTACATCAACTCCAAATTTCTGCCATCTTTCAAGGATTTTACACTAGAAAATAACATATGAATCAGATTTTTGTCACAAAATGTAACAGACAGTTGCATTTAATTTAATTAAAAAAACAACCATGGCAAGCATTCTGTCTGAACTATTTCATGATAAATATTATCCACCTATCAGCTAGCACAGCGCTAGGTACACTGCAATTATACTAATTACAACAGCAGTCTATAGTTATGACTGTTTATTTGTTTCTCTGAACTGCTTCTGAAATTAAATTTTGCATTTATATTAAACGAGATTATTCACATGTCAAAATGAATTCTGAGACATTGCTTAAAAAGAAATAAACCTTTTCCTTAACAAATTTCACACCTGATGCAAGCCATGGCTACTATTGGCTACTACTACTAATGTGCCACTGTGCTAGATTATATTGTGAGGTAGACTATAACCACTGCTTGTCTCCCTATGTCTGGCAGTCTGTCTGCTTACCTATGTTATGCCCTCTACCTTAGTACCCCCTGACTCCAGAAACATGTCCTACTTTCAGGCCTACCTCGCCTCACTTCCCTCCTTCAACTTCTTTCATTCTTTTCCGAAACCCACCAGCCTCCTGGGAAGTCTGTATCTGGGTCAGAGATGTGCTGTGAATGGAGTCCTCACCAGACTCTGGACAGACCCCACAACTCCCATCGATATTCCGCACACACCCTTTGGAACAGCTATTTCTGATGTGACTTTTTCTCACCCCTTGTGCCATTTCTCTGCTCGACTTGTCTCCCATCTTTGAATCAGTATGGCTGGCTAGACAATTTCACAGGATCGCTCACGCCAAAAGGGACCCGAGAGAGGGAGAGCCCGACTCCTTGCTCCTTTACTCATTCTGTCTGTAGCCCCTCTGAGGCACTTATCTAAACTCTGGTAGCTGAGATGTTTCTCTCACTCTAACTGCACTGATGCTGCCTTACAGTATGCTGCACTGGTGGATACACACTGATGCATGGAACATCTCTATGAATTAGTCATTTCTTACTGCTCAGCTCATTCATCATATTCTGTTTGTCAGACTATGCCACTCCCTTATTCTCAGACTATTTGTCTATCTCTTCCTCTTCCTCTCTCTCTCTCTCGCTGCCTTTCTGTCTTTTTTCCTTGCTCTCTTCCACACTCATACACTTAGACACACACACACACACACATACATACTGCACAGCCCACACCACAGTGGGTGGTTCGTCATTATAAATATTGAAAAAGTGGAACAGTCAGGGTTCCAGCTGAAAGCACCTTTCATTTTGCCATGCATTCATCGCAGTATAATTACTTCCCTTTTTCTAGCACTGTAGAAATTGCCTTAGAAAGTCTGCCTTTAATGTATCAAAAATGACACAACCCTTTTAAAGCTTCCATCTAAAACATCACACAGTAGTTTATACAACAGCGATTTGATATCATTGTGTGTTTGTTGTTTTTACACTACACTTTAAAAGTGAGATTTTTAATTTGCATATCACTGTTATTGCACTTCCAGTTTTATTAAATCAGCTAGGGATGTTACTTGACTTGCTGTCATTGTTCCTCTCTATCACCAGGTATGACATTAGATATGAAAAAGATGACTTCCTTTTGAGGATAAAGAAAGCATCAGTGAGTGATCAGGGAACCTTCACCTGCCTCGCAGAGAACCGTGTGGGTAAAGCAGAGGCCTCTGCCTATCTGACTATCAGAGGTGGGTAACTGGTTGTGGACTCACATTTGGCCAAAGCTCATAACCCATCCCTGATATTTTTTTTTGTATCTCCCAAAGCAGGCCACAGGACAATCAGTCTTTTATTGCCCACTTTATGAGCATTATTGCCCCCCCTGCTGAAAGGCTTGTCCTGGCCTCAGCTTTTCTTTCATATAGCGGGCTGATGTAGTTGATTGCCCCAGATCTCCAGCTAGGCGCCAGATATGAACAATCTTACCAGCTTTAAGTGAACTTTTATGACCTCTCCTGGGGGGCTAATTCTCTATCCAGCCACTCACTCCATATTTACACCTTATCAGCAGGAGGAAGCTGGTTTATATTTAAGGCAGATATGTTTAAGAGCTCAAGCAAAAATCAAGCCAGATTCAGACCAAATTAAAATCTCTCTTTTTTTCCCTCTCTTTTCCATTTAAACTGTAAGAAAAACATTGTTGATGGAGCTAAAAGGGGATGCTCATTTACATGCACTCCACATTTTTATTCTTGGACTCTATTGAAGTAGTTTCACATGATTCACACATCAAAATAATCCTTATATACTTGTCATTGTTGCATTTTATCTACTGCCTAAAAAAAGCTATTTTAGCTCATTTTCCGCTCACTTTAAGCCAACTTTCTTAAACAAACATAAACAAGAAGGTTTGAACGGAAGGCGGGTGGGGTTTCTGTGCTCTCATTGATATCACAAAGATGCAAGAGTAGAAAAACATGCCTGGAACTAAACATTAGAGCAGTCTAAAGCCTGAGCTTTAGGTTCACAAGGATTACGTTACATTATAGCACATATGCTGTCCTTGTTATTTGAAACTTTGGCCATGTTGAATATCAGCCCCCACTTTTGTGAAAGAATACATATATGACAGAAACGAAGGAGAAGCATAACCAAGTGACGTGCAGCTGACTTGGAATCACCTACAGTTATCTTCTTAACACGTGAATCCATATATAATACATCATGATGCTTAGTGAATGTAACATATCTCATCTTTAATCTGTTTTCAGCCTGCCCTCATCAAAGATCTGTTTCATTTTCATGACTTTTGATCTACCAACAAATCTATTAACTTTGTGAATGTGTTAGTTATAAAGCCGATGAAACATTAGAGATATAGCTGTCGAGTAGTTTTCTTTTCCCACAAAATCCACCAAGGTGCTATTTCCTTGAGGCCCATCCCATCACCTGCTTTGGTGACTGATTTTTACCCTCCCTGTCCCCGAGCTTCATGGATGGAAACCCAACTCCATCTCATTCATTTCTGATTTTCATTAATTTCTTTTTTTTTCTGTCCCTCTGTTCTACTCCTCTGCTTTCCTTCTCTCTGTGTTGTGTGTAAATCTCACCCACACCATTGTTGTGTCATCAGCTCGCCCCGTTGGTAAGTAAGAGCTGATCCCATTGTGCATGCGCTGCTCTTTGTTTTTAATCACACACCTGTTCAGTATGCATGTACTGTTGTGGCATTCCACAAACGCAACCATCAAACTAATTCTAGACATGCATATATAGGTTGTTTTAGTCAACCACTGATTTATTCTGGCAGTCTTTTGTAGAAACCTTAAATCTACCACGTAACTTTTAAAAAAAAAAGTTTTTATGAAGTTACAGATATGTGTAATGTCACTTATTTAGAAAAAAAATGAACAGATGTGTATTATTAGGCAGTCTAATAAGTTAGTTTCATTCATTCTGATATTTTAGCAGCGGAATTTGGCTCATTTTAGTGGTCTAGTTCTTCAGTGAGTAATGAAGACCCAATGCATGAATCCCTTTCATTTGCAGCTGGACATTCAGTTCATGGATTTTTCTTTGGAAGTACAACTGGAGTCCTATTTAAAACACACTTAGAATTCTGTAAAATTGATTTGCAGCTGTGTTATGGTTTATTTTGCTATTAAACTCAGAGGCACCTCAGTTCGTGGTGCGTCCCCGTGACCAGATAGTCGCTCAAGGACGAACAGCTACCTTTCCCTGTGAGACGAGAGGAAAACCTCAGCCCACTGTCTTCTGGCAAAGAGAAGGGAGCCAGGTGAGGATAGTGATTGTGATTTGAACAAAATGTACCTATTTTTACTATTTTGTGCCTGTAGGGTTGTGTACATTATTTCTCTTTTAGGCTCACATTGCTATACAGGCATCAATTCTACAACTGCAATAATCTGAAATAAATAAATAATTTAAAAAAAAATGGTCAAAGATCTGACTAAATGGATCAAGCCAATGGAAAGCAGTGTGGTTCTGTTCCACATACATATAATGAAGTGGCCATTTATCATCAATCTACACTGGTCTGACTAGCCAATTCACTTAGCAAGAGACAATGTCATGTACTGCATTAGAGTCATTAGACATAATGAAAGCAGGCTAATGTCCTTTCCTGCCCATCAGCTTGTCTGCCTAGGGTGCAGAAATGGACAACGCTGATGCCTCAGCTTTATGACCATGACTTCAGGTCATCACAGCAGAATTATCACTCTTGTGGTAAACAGCTCTTCAGACCTTGTAGGATAGAGACATTGACCCACTTTTCTAACTGAATTGTACATAGGGGAGTGAATATGCAAGTATATTGAAAGCATGTGTTGATGTTGTGTTCGTCTGAAGACATGAACATTTTTTAAGTAATTAATAATAATTATATATTTCAGGAAATGTGAGTATCATCACATTTGACCATTGGGGAGCTAAGTAAATGAGCTGAGCACTGTTAGAAATGCACTCAACAGCCACTTGGTTAGGTACACCCGATTAACTGTTCTTTAACACAAATATCTAATCAGCCAATCACATGGAAGCAACTCAGTGCCTTTAGGCATGTAGACATGGTAAAGATGTCCAGCTGAAGTTCCAGTTGAGCTTAAGAATGGGGAATAAAGGTGATTTAAGTGACTGTGAACGTGGCATGGATGTTTATGACAGACAAGCTGGACTGGCACCAGTTACCTGATCTACTAGGATTTTCCAACGCAATCGTCTCTAGGGTTTATAGAGAATGGTCCAAAAATATCCCGTGAGTGTCAGTTCTCTGAGCAAAAATGCCTTGTTGATGTTAGAGATCAAAGAAGAATGGCCAGACCACTTCAAGCTGATAGGAAGGCCACAGTTACTCAAATACCCATGGGTTACAAGCAAATTATGCAGAAAAGCATATTGAACCTTGAAGCAGATAGGCTACAGGAGCAGAAGACCACATGAGAAGAACAGGAAACTGAGGCTACAATTTGCACTGGCTCACCAAAATAAGACAATAGAACATTGGACAATGTTGCCTAGTCTGATGAGTCTCAATTTCTGCTGTAATATTCAGATGGTAGGGTCAGAATTTGGCATAAACAACATGAAAGTATGGATCCATTCTGCCTTGGCTCAGCAATTCAGGCTGAATGTGTAATGGAGTGGGGAATATGTTTTTGGCACACTTTGGCTCCCTTAGTACCAACTGAGCATCGTTTAAACACCACAGCCTACCTGAGTATTGTTGCTGACCATGTCCACCCCTTTATGACCACAGAATATCCAGCAGGATAGCGTGCCATGTCACAAAGGTATAAAATCATCTCAAACTGGTTTCTTAAACATTAAAATGAGTTCACTGTACTCAAATGGCCTTCACAGTCACAAGATCTCAATCCAATAGAGCACCTTTGGGATGTGGTGTAATGGGAGATTCATATCATGGATGTGCAGCCGACAAATCTGCAGCAACTGTGTGATGCTGTCATGTCAATATGGAGTAAAATCTCTGAGGCTAACATCTCTGAGACTATCTAGTCTCACAACAGCTAGGCTAAAAACCTTCTTAAAGGAGCTTCTGTGCAGTTCCTAGATTGCATAACTTTGTGCTACTAAACGAGTATATCGTCCAGTTTTATTTACATTTCTCCCCACTGTCTCTCCCAATAGGATCTACTGTTCCCCAATCAGCCAGCACAAGGGGACAGCCGTGTGTCTGTGTCTGTGAATGGAGAGTTGACCATCTCTTCTATACAGCGATCAGATGCAGGGTACTATATCTGCCAAGCTCTCACTGTGGCTGGAAGCATCATGGCCAAGGCTCAGCTTGAAGTAGCAGACGGTAAGGCAACAGTAGATCCTCACAGAGACAGAACGTGTTTACCTTTGAAGGAAAATACTGCTTTTTCTAGTTTTGTAATTCATCGCCAACATGATTGGATGGCTCAATACACATTTAATATTGTTCGAATTAACATACTTCCATGACTTCCACTGTATACACATAGTATAACTTCTTTAAAGAGTAAAAAGGACAGAAGAAACATCAAATATGCTATAAAACTTTGCTTCCTGAAGTTACACTGTTTTAGCAATGTTGTTCAATAATGCAGCAGCATTATAACTTAAGAGCCCCGTTCATGTTTATTATTTTGTTGGGGCTTTAAAATTATACAAAACATGCACATATAGCTTACAGCATTACTCAGACATTGAATACCACTGTATCAACGACAATTTATCTGCCCACACTTATTGGCAAAGATGCATCTGTATGTTCTAAAAGCCAGTCACCCACAATGAACCTTTCCATTTGCACCTTACTCTTGTAAAGACTGAAAAGACTGAAACCATGTAAAATAAAATGGTCTACTTCATGGAGAGACGTGACACTTTTTTGACAAAGCTTTAATGTCAGCATTAAGTGCTGAGCTGCTGCCAGCTGGGAGCTGTTTATGCCCTTCTCTCCATTTGTTTCTTGGCTTTTTCTCCCACACATTATTAAATTAGCATCTGTTGAAGTGTTTTTTGTTTTTTTTTTGGAGAGGAAATGACTTCTGTTCTGTCACTCAGAGGAGATGGATAAATATCAAAATGTAAGGTGTAGAGCACAAGGGATAGGAGAAATTCCTTTGACTGGTGGATGAAAACAAAGATGGAAAGAGTTGGCATGATGCCTGGGGTGTTTTGGAAGCTTGTGTTGTATCATTTTGTAACATAAACTAAGCTTGTAAGATCAGCTACCATACTGTATGTGTCCACTGCATGAAAATGTTGTGAAGTGCTGCATTCTTGAATATGCCCTGGATGTGTGAGTGGCATGTTTATTAATGAATCCAGGCAAACTTGAAAGAACTGTGTTTGTGAAAGCTTGGAATTAAAGCTTTAAACATAAAGCTAAAAACAAAAATCCCAAGGAAAGAGCAGTTTTCTGATCAGTTTAACAAAGAAAACGATCATCTGCTCTAATGCTCTGTACTATCTCACAAGCAGTGACATTTCAGGTGTATTTAACCCATTGTTTTGGTGGCAGTTTGGATCACTGAGTTAAATAGAAAGGTAATATGCTGCAGAAGTATTTTAATGGCTTTCAGTGGGTTTTTTGGGTTTTTTTTTAAACTGGGTCAGGATTAGAATTGATTGTAACAGCAGTGAATCATAGCTGACCACCCCCGCTGCCCTCCAGATTTTTCAGAGCCATATTTCAAGAATAAAAGGTGGAGAATTTGATACGACATGTACTTGCTGTACCCATCTGACTGATTTTAAAAGACCCTTAAAGATGCCTGGAATCTAATGATGGTTACTACTGTGATGTTTGATTGGAGAGTACAAACCAGGACCAGAAGTGTTACTGTACAAATGTAGACATGAGCAGTGGTGTAGTGATATTTGTAGAAATTGATATTCTTATTCATAGTCATGTAATCAGTGTTTTAATACAGTTCAATAAGTAAGTAAGTAAGTAAGCGATAAAACTGAAGACTGTCTCTTGCATCCCTGTAACAACCTTGGAAAGCAATATTGTAATTTTTACTTTTGTCACCAAAGCTAGTGAGTATGATTGCATTTTTTTACAGAGCAGACTAAATCAGGAACGGCAATATCATATTTTTGTTTGCACCATAATCACTTGGGATAATGAGAGTGCGCTCTACAGTAGATGCAATATTTCCTAAAAAAAAAAAGTTTTGCTAGAGTGTCTTTCGTTAGATAATATATAAACTAATTATATGTTCAACTGGAAAAAGTAATAATGGCAGCTGCCCATTTATTTATTGTTAAACCTTCATATATACTTGTTAACAACACAATGTGATAATATTGCCACATATATGCAAACAATTTAACCTCTTTGAAAATCACATGTGGTTCTGCTTACTGTACACTATGCTGCACCTAGTTGTACCTGATTTTTCTGCTATTCTGCTTGAGCTGCTGTATTGCTCATTGTCCTGAAGGAGGTGTGATGAAAGATAAGGCAGGGGGAGCCTGCTGTAAACACTTGTGTGAATGGAGACAGACCTGATAACAGTGGAGAGCAGCAGTGAGGAAATTGGAAGCGAGGGATAGTTACAAGGCCTAGAGAGATTCAACACTTCTGAAATTACTGTTTGAGACTGCAGAGGCTGTTTTCTGGATGATATAACATGCTCTAAAAAGCTTTAAAAGAGATGTATTGTTGTTCTGCTTGGCATGCTAATTCAGAGTTTCGTTTGTGTGTGTTTGTGGGGGACTTGCCAAAAGGGTGGAGATAGAGCCATGAGTCACAGTAGGAAGAGAGAGGACAGGCATGAATGTGTTGAGAGGTGTTATAAAGAAGGTATGGTAATTAGCACCACGGGTGAAGCATCGTTAATCCTCACCTAGTAATTAAAACTCAAAGGTGTGATGCAGTGCCATGAACACACCGCCCTACTGTGGAAAAGGCTCACAAAACAGTCAGTTCCTCTCACAACAAATCCGTCAGATTGAACCCTAACATCTCGGGCATGCAACCACCAATATAATTATTGCAATCACAAATTAACACCTTATGATAAGGTCATGTGTTTTTTTTCCCACAAATCTGATAACTACCAAGAAAACACTTTCATATTTCATGCCAAGACTGCGATATTCAAATTACAATGTTAGGAACGCATTCAAATAATAACTACTTATTCTTGATTGTTATCCTTAGCCCTGAAGGACCGCCCACCACCAATCATCCGGCAGGGCCCATCCAACCAAACTCAAGCTTTGGGAGGCGTGTCCCTACTTAGGTGTCAGGCGTCAGGGGACCCAGAGCCAACAATCACTTGGCGGAAGAATGGGGCCAATCTTCTTGGAAAGGACGCCCGGTTTTCCTTGCTGGAACATGGCAGCCTTCAGATCCAGAGTACCAGGGTGGGTTATGGTGAAGTAGGGAGCAATAAATTGTATGTGTAGCATGTACTGTAGTTTTTGCTGGTACAGTGGCCTACTAAGCATCAAAGAATAATTCTAACTGAATTTAATTGTTTTGCCAATATTATTGCTTAACAAAGTGATTGCTGGGCTACATTGAAGTCCAGTTGGGAGAAGTCTGATGAGCTAACCATAGACTGTATATGAAAGATAGATGTAGCCACCACTAAGTTTCCCACTGGTTTGTGGACTCCTGTTTTAAAGCCTTGACTTAGGCATAATGCATATCTTCTTGAAAAGACAGTAAAGAGTGAGAGGCGGATCTGACTGAAAAACAGAAGACATGCTCATGTTTGAGCTCATGTCATTTTTGTTTTTTTTTCCCCTAGACTTCTATACAATTAGCCCTGTCTATGTAACAAATGGAGTTTCCCCATGCCTGCCATTAGAAAGAATGGAGTTTTAAGAGACTCTTCCATTGGCTTCACTTTTCAGTTACATCTAATTTTTCAGTTCAGTCTCTGGATGTTTAAAGCACATGTAATAGTAGATTTTTTTAATGCCAGCTGTGCTCCTCATGTTCATTGCATCTGTGTTGCCAATCAACTGCATTCCTAAGTTTTAGTAGTTCACTTGGTTCAGTCTAATTAATGGCAAAAAAGGATGAACAAACCACCAGTGATATGAAGTAATAAACCACAATTGTCTTTTTTTTAATCTGATTGATTTCATGTTAAACTACATTGCAACAAACATTCTGCCAGTGAGCAGTACATGTGACCTTTCTATTTTGTCATGCCAGATGTGGCAGACACAATTGAAGTGTCCTTTGCAATAGTTCAATCAGGTCCTCAGGATTAATTAATCAAAACAAAGGACAGTTAATTAATCTTGGTGACTGTGTTTTACCACCAAATTAAAATGCCCTTGTTACCTTCTCAGCACCATATCAGTTGAATCTCCTGTTGATTATTGTGCCTTCAATTAATCCTACTGCACATATTTCACATTCTTCTGACCTGCAAATTATTCATATATAGAGTGGAGTGAAATCGTTCTCTTTTGGTGAGAAGGACATTTAATTTTATCCTTTTAAAGTGAATGTGCATGCAGTACACAAACACATAAAAGTAAAATGACACGTCTAGTATATGAGATTTTGGGGTTTTTTTGTTTTTTTTTACATGTGTGGCTGTCACATCCTTATGTATAAAAGAATAAAGGGAAATTTACTCATCTGACAAATGATTGAATGGATTTCAAATGAACAAGTACAGTCAGGTTGCTTTTAAATGTTATATTGTAGATTCTCCATTAAATTACCCCCTTTATGCTCCTAAATTCAGACTAAATAGAAGAGTTTAAAAACTAATAAAAATCTATACTCACAATTCATGTATAGATTTTTATTAGTTTTTAAACCCTTCTATTTAGTCTGAATTTAGGAGCCTAAAGGGGGTAATATAATGAAGAATCTACAATATACAGTGTACTGTCACAATGTCAGTGCTCCTCCTGTGTCACTCTTCTACTTTCTCTTGAGAGATAACATAGTTGTCGGTCTCTCCTAAGGCATTGCCAATATGAAATAGGTTGTCATATCTACTACTTCCTGTGTCAGCACTGGTGATGATAATGCTGATGGCTTTTGGAATGGCGGGTGACCATTACTGGAGCAAATCAATTAAGAAAATTAATGTAAGCTTTTACTGGGATTTTTTTTTTTTTTTTTTTTTTTTTTTTTTTTTTTTAAATTTTTTTTTCAATTTTTTTAAAAAAAATTTAAAAAATTAAAAAAAAAAAAAAGGCTTTTTAATAC
>VUQS01000659.1:15029-25954 GCA_015108495.1 Heterochromis multidens | reverse complement strand
TTTTGGGTTTTTTTTTTTTTTTTTTTTTTTTTTCATTGGCTAGCATTAAAGTTCCCTCTCATCCACTCTCCGGCTTTTCTCGAGCCAAATGCAGGCCAGTGGAGGTTAATGCATTTTTACTGTACTAGTAGGTGCAAAGCCCAGACTGACGTAAGAGCTTCTGGAAACCATCTGGGATCAGAGTTACAAAAAAGGCTATTGGATTCAGCTGTACAAAGCAACAGAGTACAACCTAAAAGCTGCATTATGATGCAGATGAGCAGAAAATGTTTGTTGGTCAGTTTAATAGACACAGTATCTGCTATCATTATTATTATTAGTTGTGTTTTTTTAGTGTTGAATTTGGTTTCCTGGTTTCTGTTGCAGTTGTGAAATCAGCCCTGTTCGTATAGATTGCAGATTAAATGGGAGCTTGATTGAACTCGAATGATAATCTCAAAATCTGTTTTCCTTAGCTGTCTGACACAGGGTTGTATACCTGTGTTGCTACCAGCTCCAGTGGAGAAACATCATGGAGTGCCTACTTGGATGTCAGAGGTCTGCTTCAGTAGAAATAATTCACAACAGAAAATAACAGTTTTATGCATTTCAGTTATAACATTGCTTGCTATTTTTATTTTTCATTTTTTGTTTTATTTGTGTCTGTCTTGTTTCCTTAGACTCTACTGACCTCGTTGACTTCATATCTCACAATTCAACTGCCCTCCCAGGGCCACCCTCCAAGCCGGAGGTTACTAATGTTACCAAGAGCAGTATCTCGTTGTCATGGGAACCAGGACCAGAAGGGGGTTCCTCAGTGTCCTCCTATGTCATTGAGGCTTTTGGGTACGTCTGTGACCTATGGCCTCAAGCAACATTTAGTGACCCCGAACTTTCATGGCAGTAACAGATGTGGGTGTTTCTGTGGGCAGTCAAGCAAGCCTGGGCAGTTGTAAGGAGAACATTCATGGGTAGCTCTTATAGATATACAGTTCATTTCCCAAGAGTAAAAAATAGCTTTTAAATATAAATGATAACTTTAAGTAGAATATGATATGCACACAGTTTATTTGTATTTTGTTTCTTAAGCTTTTTTTTTCTCCTTTTTTTGTCTCATGTTTGTTGGACTGAATCTTCTTTCTCACGACAAGATGTTTTTCAAAGCATTTCAGTAGTGATTTTGGCTTGTCATTACCATGTGGCATGTCATCTGAGCTCCCACTCTTCAGCAGTACAGCTAGTTATCTCAAAGAAACTGTCTGGATTTCTTACATTGGGAGTTTTTCATTGCTAATTTGATTTATTCTTTTTACAGTCAGTCAGTGAGTAACAGCTGGCAGACAGTGGCAGACCATGTGAAAACCACAGAGTTCACGGTCAAAGATCTAAGACCCAATACCGTCTACTTGTTCATCATCAGGGCGGTCAATGCTCAAGGGCTCGGGGATCCAAGCCCCATGTCTGAGCCTGTCCGCACTCAAGGTACAGAAATAAGAATGAATTGTAATAGATTATTAGTGATAAGAATTACTGTTCCTACTTACACTCCTTGTTTTTTTTTTTCTTCTATCCCAGACATTAGTCCCACAGCACAGGGAGTGGACCACCGTCGTGTGCAGAAGGAGCTAGGAGATGTTGTGGTCAACATGCACAATCCTGTTGTCCTCAGCTCCACTTCAGTGCAGGTCACCTGGACTGTGAGTATTCACAACACTCAAAAGATTTGTAGAAGTTTGGTTTATAGCCGAAGTGCCTGTTACCTTTGGAGGAGTACAGGTAAAACAAATCTGGTCTAAGCTTGTTTGAGAACTTTATACCTGGCACGTCACTTTGTTTGGGATTAGCTGGCACACACACAGAATAAATATGAGGGGATGGATACACATTCGTAGAATGAACAGCTGCTGCTGCATCAGTTTTGATTGGTGTGAAGTGATGCAGGAATCAAGACTAATGTTTCTATTCAGGACAAATACATCACCATTAGGCGCTACATGTGTCACTTCGGGAAGCAGTTTGCACTGCTTTATCTAGGAAATGTTGTTGCTGTCTGTTGGCAAGGTGTCCCAGTGCCTGCTGTTGAGGGTTAATAACACACCTTGGATACATTTACTGCAGTCTGCTATTTCATGCATGTCAGTATGACAACCATGTACTGTCACACAGCTTTTAGACTGAGACAACTGAGACAACTGTGTTTGCGGTGGATCTGAAAAGGTTCACAGGCGTTACTTGACCTGGTTCCATTTAACAGAAGTTCATTCATTACCCAAACTTTCTGTATTAAACCAATGCCACGAAATTTCTTAAAAACTTTTTTCAATCTTTGTTGTCTTTTATATGTCATTTAGGAAAAATTGAATTTCCTATTTTGTTTTTTAGATTGTACTCAACTTTAATTGGACTCTTTGCTGCTCAGGTACATAACATTGTCAGTCACCTTGTGTCCCTCTTTACAGACTTCATATAGAACTCAGATTTTCAAATTCCTGTTCTGTATCCACAACATGTGCAGGTTGTATGTCTGTGTAGGTTCTCAATCATCCAGCTTCATGGTAGTCCTGCACTTAACATGTGCAGGGTAATTCAGAGACTGTATTTACTAGGGTGAGTTATTCCATGTGTAGCATTCAGTATCTCTGAGAAGTTCCACTAAGACAACAAAAACAAGAATGCAAATTTCTCCTGTCTCATGAAAAATCACACATCTCTATATAAAAATGATATAATAGTAGTAGGATTTGAGAATGCAACTACAGGTGTGCACAAACTATTCCATAAATTAGGATTAATTTTACTATCTTTTGCTATATTTTTGAGGAAAATAGGAATTTTGAACATAAGGGACAAGTATTTATTTTGATTCACACTCCCAACAACAGTGATTCCTTTTTAAGTATTAGCAAAAAGAAAAAAAAAAGATCGCTTATGGTGTGTTTAGATGCACAAATCATTTTGTTAAGGACATACACGCTGGGACTACATAGAGAGAGAGTGAGAGAGAAATGAAAAAGAGGAAGAGATCCACTCTTGCACTGTTTTGGTGATAATCTGATGTGTTATTTACCTTGTAAAAGCTTTTTATTGCTTCTCCCCCTGTTAAGAATCCATTACTATGAGTTGTATCCGTTATGTCCTGAAAAGCACCTGGGAAAATTTAAAAAAAGAAGACGAAAAGCATACTTGGATCCAATATTTTGAGCCTAGACTTTACTAAAGGCCTATGACTTTGCAGCACTGTGCAGACTTGGCAAATGTACCACTACTTTCTTCATGTGGTTTCTTGATTCTTTTCTGCTAATTGAACTGTATGATTAAGTAAACAGGCAAATGCTGAGTCATAGCAGTTTTTCTGACACCTTCTACATTATCACAATACAGCATGCCTTCATCCCACTCTTTCTCCTTCTCCTCTCTTTTCAGGTGGAGAATCCATCCAAGTTTATTCAAGGCTATCGTGTTTTGTACCGGCAAACTTCAGGGCTGCCCTCCCCAGGGCCATGGCAGATACAGGACTTGAAGGTTGCCTCAGAGAGAGACATAACTCTCTCTGGACTGAAGAAAGGCATTGTATATGAGATTAAAGTGCGGCCGTATTTCAATGAGTTCCAGGGTGCCGACAGTGAATCCATGACAGCGCGCACCATGGAAGAAGGTAAGCCACAAATTAATTCACATTTCTGACAAAAATTAATTTCTCTGCTGACTTAATGTTCAAAAGACGTAAGATATAGTTACTAATGCATGAGCAGAAGCTCTTGTGTAAATGTTTCTACCTACTTTCATATTTAGTTGCTGCTACTAATGGCTTCTTGGCTAGATAGTAATGGATAATGGCATTTCAAGTACACCCTCCCACACACGCGTACTGCTGCAGTGCCATGTCCCCTGTGTGCGAAAACAGGTCTCCCAGACAGCGCAGTGGGGCGCTATGACAACCCTGAGCCTCTGTGGGTTGGTGGGGAAAGAGGGAAGGCAGAAAAGCTCAACAATCTCTCCTCCTCTGTGGACTCCTGCTGCCATGTCTCTGTCTAAATGTACATGATATGACCTCCCGCCTCACTTACACTCACACACCAATGAGCTCTTTGTGTCATTACACTTCCTGGTTTCATCTTTCTCCTCCTGTTTTTTATCGGCTACCAATCCTGTTTAAGATTTTGTTTATGTCCCGGTTATTCTGTAATAGTTCTCTATTCATTGTAAACAGGAAATACTAATAATTATTTTGCCATGCATTTAATACTGCCGAATTTGCAAAAATGTAAACAAATGCAAGGTCCTAACATAGCTTGACTCTAGCCATAAAAAACATCATAAGTGATGAACCCTGACTTTTATGTTGAGGAGAGTTGGGTTTTCTATGATTGGAGATGAAAAAGCAGTTTAAAGTGAAAGAGAGCATCAGGTCATGGCTGTGACTTGATTTGCTGCAATACGCTCATCATGTTTTCTCACTCAATGGGTTCTGCACCCCTACTCCGTCCCCCAGGGTCAGCCTGTCAATACAGAGTTATACTATAACATTCTAAGGAGTCTGAAGATTTGGTGGAAACTGACTTAACTGTGGCTTCTACTGTGACATGTGTGCTAGTATCAAAAACACAGTTTTTTTGACCACACCAATTTAACCTTAACACGGTGGAGGAGATCCAGCGTGGATTGCAGACTTCTAGAGGAATTAGGTGGAGTGCTGCCCAAGGAGACAACTTTGAAGGAAAGCTCCACAAAATTTCAGTTATTGATATGAATCTTATGGGTGGAGTCATGGAACTTAATCACTGCAGCTCATGCAGGTTAAAAGATTAGTGCAGCATATGCTAAACCATGATAAACCTACATATGTTGCACTCTCATTAACTTTCTCTATATCATCCAGTATAGACAACTGATGTGCAAATTCATTTTAACCTTGAAAATGGTTGTGTCACAATCCCAACTCAACATCCACTCACTAGCCTTTTTCACTGAGAGTTTACTAGCTCATCCGAAAATGTGCTAAAAGCTATGAGAGTTACTAAGCTCTCATTGCAAAAGATCTCCATAACAACCGAGTAAACATGATCCAGTGATACAGACTATGTCATTAAGGTTAACGCTGTTTTCAAATCTAATCAATTACCCTGAAGGTGGGACTGCATTTTCAAACTGCTGTTTATAAGATCAAAAGTGAATACACTGCATCATGATTCATTTACAAAAGCTACATATGTTGCCTGTGGGTGAACAAGGAAATATCTTCATTTACTTCATTGCATTCAGGTGCTGCATCATTTGGACTGTGTGGAACTTGGCTTGCACTGAAAACAAGTTATGACAAGGCCATTAATGTCAAAGAAAATATTAGCCCAAAGCATCTGTGTTTGATGATGAGTGGATCACAGGGCTGCATCTTCCTCCCAGTAGGAGAACAGAGCCAGCTTAGACTAGGGGATACAGCTGGTGGAAAAAAGAGAAACTCACCTCACTGGAGCCCAATTAAAATGGCCACACAGGATCACAGAGGTCTTTGCAGACGGGGGCATATGGTCTAGTCAGGGATCCTGGAAACAAGGCATCATAGTACGGAAAAAATTGGCTTGCTCAACTTATTCTCTACAGCACAGAAATCTGCTACTTGCAAAAATTATAAGAAAAGCACTTGTTATCCATCAAAGGCAGATTGGAAATAGAGTTCCCTACTGCATGAGGGAGAATTTGTGTACTAATGCACCTCACAACCTTTCAGTGAGTTTTAAGAGGGCAGTAGGCTTTCAACCAGCAAGTCAAATGAACCCGTGTGCCAAGGTTCTAGGCAAGTATAGCTGCTAAAATGAGAACTGTAACCCCTGTGTGAGCCCTGGTCTCACACGGACATTAGTGAAGCTAAAAGGTGAGACATTCCTGTATGAAATAGAGCTCCCTTATCTTACTAGGTAGGGTTTATTGTTTTTTGGGGAACAGATGTGTTGTATAGTAATGTTCACCAATTCATGAATTAATTAGCTTAATTTATGCATCCATTTCCATAACAGGTTATGTTTACTACTTCATATCCTGCATAGCAGAACATTAAGCAGTTTTAGTAGCTTTTGTTTAATTGCACAGCTGTGGGTAAAAACTGAAATGTTTACTCAGACATTGAAAGCATTAATTGCTTGAAATTACTCTCTAGCTACATCAGTCCTAATATAAGTATTAGTCACATTAATATGAACATAATCTTTGACCTTTTCTTGATTTTGCAACAATTTATAGTCATGTTATCCTGATTCATTACTGGTATTCTAGCTATTATTCATCCTGGGAGATTGTACATATGGAGATTGTAGAACTACACTTAATGGTTCCTGTCTTCTCCTAATGTAAACCTTGGACTGACTGGAAAAATGCTGTTTGCTAAAAGAGCACCACTGAAATGACACCTGGAAAGCTGGAAGTTATTTGCATGATGGCACATTCACATTACCTTACTTGGAACACTGTAGGCATATTTTAGTGGTCACTGCTCTCCTGCTGTTTTTATTGGTCACTCTACTACTACTCTAAGCTTACTTGGTATCTTGTGGAAAGTGTATGAAGCAGCACTCAGAATATATACAAATGAAGTGACAAAAATAATTAATACTTTTAAAATAAACTGTTAAATGCAGTATGATCACAAATTTGTATTTTTATTTTTTCATTTATTTAAAAGAATTGCAGAAAGCTATACATGGCCATTATCCTGTGTTCATGTTTCTAGAGCAAGAGTCCAGCTCCTGAATTACAACATGCCTTCTGAATTTCTTTGTATTCTTCTTCTTTTTTTTCAGAAAATCAAACTCAAAAGACAAATAAACAAAACAGACAAATAAACTGTTCCTGGCTGAGGTTTTGAAAGACCCCAAAATGCTCATACAATCGTAGAGGTCTGTGTTTTATGGGATGTTTTGTTTGTTTGTTTTTGCTGGATCAGATGTATGATTATGATCTGATTTTGTTTTCAGAGACAATGGATTGCCTCAAAAATTATGAGCCCAAAGACGAGTTATTAGGAGGATTCCTTGTTCAGATTGTTGATTGGTCATCCAAATGTTTTGAAAAGGTTGACTTCCTTCAACTGAAATCAAATTGTTTTTACTTGTAAATGTTTGCTTTATGCAAGGAGTAAAGATTATTTGTGTCGGTATGATATGGTGTAATATAATGCCCTGTGTTTTATATTTGACTGGTCCTTCATTGTGTATGTATTTTTTCCTTCTGAACAATACCCATCTCAACACCGGGACAGTACATTTGTGTGAGTCTGTTTAACGGTAATTGCTTTGGAAAGTCAATACTGCCTAAATGTCTGAATATAGATATCCTCAAACTGGGCTCAGTTAATTTGTTAAATGTAATAAAAATAAACCCCATCTCCTATGGCTGATTTAATTCCTTTGTCCTGCCAGCCTGTCAAGTACTTTGCAGACATGCCATATCTGTTCAGAGTCTCTCTTTTGAGTACAAGCTACGTTATACAGGGAGATTTGTTTCATCTGGCAACAAAAGAAATCAATTGTTTTGTCTTCTTTTGCTATGTAAATTAACTGAGGCCGATGTTGAGTTTTTCAGATGTCAAATAACTGGCAGAGGTCAGTATCAAACCTTGCACAAATGCTCTGTCATATACTTCTAATATGCTGCTGTGTCATTAGTTCATGTCTGCTAATATGTAGCTTAGTGCTTTGAACTTTGAGCTTTGCCAAGTACAGCATCATGTCAATTTTGAGAATTTTACTTATAGTACCCATTTTCACAATGGCCCACCTGCCTTGATTTCTCAGTACAGCTTTGGAATTCAGTGCCTTGCATATACCGAAACACTGTAATTAGCATTATTAATTTCCAGCTCCTTAATTGGGTTCAGACTAGTTATTTAATCCATTCAGTCAGAACATAATGATAGTTTTATTAGGAACTGCAGTACACTATGTGCCCAGAGATTGTCTATTTAATAAGAGATACTGATTTGCACAGTTGCATAGATATGATCTTTTGCCTCCTGCTGCCTATAGTTTCTTTAAAATTTTGATCTATCTATGCTGGGTGTTGGGCCAGTTTGTCAAATTAAAGAAAAAAAAAAACTATTAAAGTTTGGATTTTATACCTTCAGTTTCCACATTCATGCTAAGAAATCATCTCAAAGTCTACATTATAGGACACGGACACTGACAAAATAGACATGCAAAATTGAGTGCATCTACGCTGGAAGCATTTGCATGTGGCCAATATGGTGTAGTACACATAGGACATGATGAAAGTGATGTTACTTACTGGGCTCAGCAACGCAATAAGAATCTCGCCATTAAGATAAGAAACTGAGATGAAGTACTCTGGCAGCCATCTGCCAGGCTGGCTTAGAAAATAGAAAAACCTTGTTGTCTGGCTTGCTGTATTAATATGAATTGAGTTAGCGAGTGAGACAAATCCCTCTTTGACATATGAAAAATGAAATATATAAAGACACACTGCCTTTTCTAAAATAAACAATGTGTAGTGATTTCATTCTTTTTTTTCCTTTTGTTTCTTTAATCTTTTTACCCCCCCGTGACCCATCAGCACCAAGTGCGCCTCCACAGCAAGTGACAGTGCTGACAGTGGGAAACCACAACAGCACATCCATCAGTGTGTCCTGGGACCCTCCTCCTTCTGACCAACAGAATGGCATCATACAAGAATACAAGGTGAGCTCAGCCTGACTCCAGACTGAATATTTTAGTGATGTGCTATACAACCTCACAATGAAATCTGTCTGGTGTGTCTGTCTTTGTCAGATCTGGTGTTTGGCCAACGAAACTCGCTTTCATGTCAATAAGTCTGTGGACGCAACCATCCGTTCAGTGGTAGTTGGGGGTCTACAGACTGGAGTGCAATACCGTGTAGAGGTG
Organism: Heterochromis multidens; assembly: GCA_015108495.1. Taxonomy (NCBI): domain Eukaryota; kingdom Metazoa; phylum Chordata; class Actinopteri; order Cichliformes; family Cichlidae; genus Heterochromis; species Heterochromis multidens. The sequence continues at coordinate 17,084 of VUQS01000659.1, read as the reverse complement.
GCTGCAGGCACCAGCGCAGGGGTGGGGGTCAAGAGCAAACCCCAGCTCATCACTTTGGGTAATCCACTCTCTCGCTCTCACACACACACACACACACACACCAAACCTGGAGTCAAATAAAATGACCCTATGATAGGAGACCTAGGTCTCTATCACAGATTGGGGGTCTGGGAAAATGATTTATCAATTTATCACACTTGAAGAAAGAAAATTGTGCTTTACAACGCCAGATGTCTATAGAGAAATCAATAGCAGTTCATTAAGTGTAGTGCCTGGTAACACTGTGCCAAGTACTGTTAGCCATATCAATAATCCTCTCCAATATGTGTGCAGCTGGCGCTAACAAAGTAGACAGTGTTTTTGTAGGAGCTTATCAGCCTATCACATCTTATGAAATCACTAAAGGATGCCCAGAGTATATAAGCCCAGAATCAATATGGGAGCTCAGGCCAGATGCTCTTCATCTGTGACTTTTGACTGATATATAATAACACCCCTAACGCCCAGAGAAAGGGAAACAGGCCTGTGGAATGAAGCTTAATGATGGGGGGGGTGGTTCCTGCTGGAGACTGTGAATCTAATTTCACAGCACAGTAGCCGCAACAGAAAATCAAACTCTGTCAGAGCTGCTCTGTCAATCTTGTGTCTTGCAGCTCAAGTTGATAAGTGCACTGCTGAATTGATTAACGCTATATTGGATGCACTGATGCTTTTTTTTTTTTTGCTTTTTTTTATGTTTGTGTGTGTATTTGTTTTTTCACGGGCTTATCTTTCGGTGGTCTCTGTAGTCCATGTGTCCTGATGTTTAATATATAGTGTGTTCCATGTTGCTTTGATTTGCTTGAACTTGTATATTTTCACCACACCGGATCTTTTATTTTTTTTTTTTAAATATTAAAATCTGCATGCTCTTATGCATTTTTGTAATCTAATTTAATTTCATCGCATGGACTTGCCATGCTTTATGTCTAAAATCATGGTGATTTTGAACGAGATTTTGTTACAGTTTAATTTCTGTAATCTCAAATTTGTTTCATGCACATTACTTGGAAAAAAAAAAAAATCCTGTTCTGTCACAGGTACCTAAATTAAAATTCACATTCTTTTCTTTCCACTGTGTGTGGGTGTGTGGTGCCTCCAGGTGCAGAACTGAGGGATGTAATGACAGGATCGGACAGCAACAATAGCATCTCAGATGTAGTGAAGCAGCCGGCCTTCATCGCTGCTTTGGGAGGGGCTTGCTGGATTGTCCTCATGGGCTTCAGTGCCTGGCTGTACTGGAGGAGAAAAAAGAGGAAAGGACTTAGCAACTATGCAGGTAAAAAAAAAAAAAAAAAATCAATTTACATGGTTCTGCATCAAAACTGGCTCACAAAGCGAAGTAGGTCTCTCTCCAGCAGAAGCTGATGCCATCACAGATGTGACTCCATTTGAGCTGGCTAAAATGCAGAACAAAGAAAATATATTCAGTGCGGATGGAAATAGGCCCTATTTACTTTAATTCACTGTGCACTGATGTGCATCAACTGTGCTGCGTTCCATCAGCAGCACACCTCAACACTCTAATACATTCATGCGAGATAAGTAATTTAACATCCCCTTCCATTATCAGACCAGGCCTGGTGTTGTTTGCACATTAACATGAGGTACATCTAGGTTTATGTATGGAATATTCTTTTATTCCACTGTGAGTCGAGCATAAAGCTGTGTGCAATTTTCATAATGTGTATTGCAGCTTTTATTTAGTGACTTGAGGAGAGAGCAGTGTGATTTCCTAATTCAGCAGGGATTTGTATGATTGAGTGCTGATTCTCTGATCCCTTTCTTCAAAAACCACAGGAGAGTCTTAATTCCAAAATTTTACATTTCCATTTGGAAAACAATGGATTTTTTTTTATAAGAACCATTCATTTAAAATATTCATTGGTTTCTTAATTTTTAAATAGCTTATAAGAGTAGTTAAAAAAAAAAAAAAAAAAAAAAAAAAAAAAAAAAAAAAAAAAAAATAAAAAAAAAAATTTTAAAAAATTTAAAAATTATTTTTTTTTATTTATA
>VUQS01000653.1:1808-14633 GCA_015108495.1 Heterochromis multidens | reverse complement strand
CTAATCTCTGTAATAGAATATGATGATCAACAGTATCAAACGCTGCACTGAGGTCTAGTAGGACAAGCACAGAGATGAGTCCACTGTCAGAGGCCATAAGAAGATCATTTGTAACCTTCACTAATGCTGTTTCTGTACTGTGATGAGTTCTGAAACCCGACTGAAACTCTTCAAATAAACCATTCCTCTGCAGATGATCAGTTAGCTGTTTTACAACTACTCTTTCAAGAATTTTTTATATAAAAGGAAGGTTGGAGATTGGCCTATAATTAGCTAAGACAGCTGGGTCAAGTGATGGCTTTTTAAGTAATGGTTTAATTACTGCCACCTTAAAGGCCTGTGGTACGTAGCCCATTAATAAAGATAAGTTGATAATATTTAAAATTGAAGTATTAATTAATGGTAGAACTTCTTTGAGCAGTCTTGTAGGAATGGGGTCCAATAGACACGTTGATGGTTTGCAGGAAGTAATTATTGAAGTTAACTCAGAAAGATCAATCGGAGAGAAAGAGTCTAAATAAATATCAATAGTATTGAAAGTAGCTGTACTTAATGATACGTCTGTGAGTTGGTTATGAATAATTTTTTCTCTAATGGTTATAATTTTGTTAGCGAAGAAATTCATGAAGTCATTACTAGTTAAGGTTAAAGGAATGCTTGGCTCAATAGAGCTCTGATTCTTCATCAGCCTGGCTACAGTGCTGAAGAGAAACCTGGGGTTGTTCTTATTTACTTCGATCAGTGATGAATAGTAAGATATCCTAGCTTGACGCAGGGCTTTTTTTTTATAGAGCAACAAACTCTCTTTCCAGGCTAAATGAAGCTCTTCTAAATTAGTGGGACGACATTTCCTCTCCAGGGTACGGGTTACCTGCTTTAAGGTGCACGTTTGAGAGTTATACCAGGGAGTAAAACACTAGATGGATGAGGAAAGCTACAAAATCATAGCTGTGAGCCACCATCAACAAGGCAAATGATCCACCTGGGAAGCCGTGACCAACAGGACCATTACCTGGGCAGACATGTGGAGCACACCCCAAGGCAAGGCTGAGCTTCCTCATCAGGGCCACTTACAATACACTCTCCAGCCCCCGCAATCTTCACATCTGGTATGGCACAGAAGAACCCTGCCATCTTTGCAGCTCCTCAAACCCAGACCTCAAGCACATCCTTGCTGGCTGCAAGGCAGCATCGGCACAGGGCAGGTACAGATGGCAGCACGACATGGTCCTGTGCAAGCTGGCTGAGTTGCTGGAGATGTGCAGACTGGAGGTAAACCATGCCAGTCCACCACCGGCCCAGTGGTGGATCCAGTTTATCAGGCAGGGGAGTAAAGCACAGTGCAGTACCAATACAATGTGCTCCCTCTTGTCTCCGGGGGGAGAGTGGCAGCTGGCAGCTCACCTAGGTCGTCAGCTGAAATTCCCTGCCGAGATCACCAGGTCATCCCTGCGCCCTGACATAGTGCTCTGGTCAGCACCTGCCAGAGTAGTCATCATGGTGGAGCCGACCATGGGTGGAGAGCTTTCATATTCCCAGTAGAAGTCGGGTGCAGGGGCTTCACCGGAACATCCAAACAGTGGCTCCTGAAAACCCTCGGCATTACAGGCCCTAAAAAGAAGAGAGCTCTTCAAAACCTAGCAAAAGAAGTGGAACAAGGGAGTTTCTGGCTCTGGCTTCGAAGGAAGGATAAGGTGTGGGGGAAAGATGGATCCTAAGGCAGGCTGCGGGGAGCGTTATGGAGACATCCCTATCGCTCCTCCACCACCCTGAGATGTTCTGGGATTAATGGAGCGAAACATCAGTGAAGGGTGGCTCCCAGCTGACAACCCTGCAGCCTGCCAAGTGGCACCATCGGAGGTGCATCAGGCAGAAATGCCCAGCAGGTAGACTTACCTGTGTTTACACCTAGTGTCCCTCCTGACTGATTTTCCTCTAGTTTTGGATTTTTGCTAATGTCCTTGTAACTGCTGGTAGCATGAGGTTACACAGGTAGTCCAGCTCCTCCAGGATGGCAAATCCACATGTACCATCATAAGAAGTTTGCTCTGTCTCCCAGCACAGTCTCAAGAGTGTGGAGGAGAAACTATCAGACTGACCATTGCAGGATGAGAGCTAGCAAGGGCTGTAGAAGGGCATCAACCAGTGGCACTGGTATCTACTCCGTTGTGCAAGGAGGAGCACTCCCAGAGCCCTGAAAAATGACTTTCAGCAGGCTACTCTTGTGCAAGTTTCTGACCAAACTGTCAGAAACAGACTCCATGAGCACTGAAAGAGATTGTGATATCCTTCAGTGGGACCTGTGCTCACAGCCCAGCATCATGCAGCTCGACTGACATTCACCAGGGAACAGCAGAACTGGCAGGTCCGCCACTGGACCCGGTTCTTTATACAGATGAGAGCAGGTTCACACTGAGCATGTGTGACAGGCGTTACAGAGTCTGGACATGACGTGGCAAATGTTATGCTGTCTGCAACATCATCTGTGAAGAGAATGGGGCACCAGTGGTGGACCTGCCAGTTCAAATGCTCTCGAATGAATACCAATTGAGCTGCGCTGTGCCCAGCTGTGAGCACATGTCCCACTAACTGACACTGAGCCTTCATGCCACCCTCTCTTTCTGACAGTTTGGTCAGAAGGAGGAAATGGATTCACAGTGGTTTATGCTTCCCAACTGGAAAGGTGGGTATCCCTAAAGTTTAACTGACTTTGTTGATGACCAAGTGTTCTCTTAATTTTTTTGAGCAGTGTACTTTATAACTCAGAGTTTGGAGAGGTAGATAGAAATAATGTATTCATACATTCAGACAGTTTAAATCATTACACTTCAGGGTTTTTTTTTTCTGAATAGAAAAGCAAGAGAATAGCTTCAAAAAATAATAATATAACTGACTGGAACCCTCTAAATGCAAAACAGGATGAAGCCTTAAAAACTCACCCTTCAGTGCTACGCCCTTGATGCTAATCCTGACTATGAGGTAGTCAATTATAATTGGCTGGACTGCACAGTCAAAGACTACACTAGGATGAGAAAGGATTAAACTGAATTTGCACCCAACTTTACGGCTAAAAAGGTCAATGATTTGTTTAATGAGGTCAGTGTCTGTGCTGACCTGCAAATGCAACAATAAATGATCTTTTGATTTAAGCCAGCTAAAACATTTTTTTGACCCCATCCCACCACATTTTCTCCAAAGTTTAAGATAGGAGCAGCATGTTAAAGAAGAGAAGTGTTATTTAGGACATAAAAGATTTTCCTCTTTCATAAATGTGAAGTCAAACTAGAAACAAATTGAAAGTCTCAGCAGTGAGAGAGCCATTGGTCCTGCTAATCAACTTTACTAAAGACCTCTATTATCGAAATCTTTGGTATTTGAAGGAACAAAGAGTGGACTTCATAGAAGATGTACTCTTTGATAAAGATGATGGAGCCATAGGGCCACAAAGGTTAAAACGCCACTAAAAAGAAAAAATCACTGTGAACTGATATAACCCATCAGTGAGAGTGCTGCAAAGCTTTAAGTCCTAAATCTTTGTTCTAACAAAGATTTATTGCTAAGTCCATCAGCCAACTCTACACCACTGGTGTCCAACCTTTTTTCCTTTTAGGGCCCTCTAATGAGGCACATTTAACATCATAACACTATATATGCCACTGCTGGGCTCTGTGGTAACTTATGAACATATTTTTTCTCTCACAGAGGTGGTCTTCAAGGCTTTTTGAGCCAGCTCTACCCAATCTCTCAGTGCAGAGCAGGTGAACAATTGTATACATCAGGTTGATTAATTGTCTGTTATTACTGAACCCAGTTATACTGTAGGTCACTTAACCTAGATGTCCCCATATTAAGGGCACATGTGATAAATGATTAAACTCTAATTGGGATACTCACGTTCATTCATTTCCTGAAAGCCATGACGACAGCCTTTGCCTCTAAGGATTAAGCAATTATTAACATCAGCCATGACCTGAGAGGAGCAGTTTATGACTCATCCTCAAGTGATGGAGGTAGAAGCAGAGGGTGACCACTCATTCTACAATTTAGTCACTGTTACGATCAAATCCTCCTCAAAGCTGACATGAATCGAGGCTTTAAATTAAAACTGATTCGCTGTGGTACTACGACATTTATGAGACATCTCCTATGAGTACGGCATTCCCTATTTCTAAATCTTTTAAAGACATAACAAACATGTGTATGATATGTAGAGGAAAACTAAAAACAACTTTTGCAGACTGAGGAACCACTTAACAGGACTTTGATGTGCTTAACTACATCACAAGAAGCCAGCAAGGAGCAGATCTATAACCCTATCAGCCCTAAATATGCCAATATCTATCAGGCTATTGAGCAATATGACAAATTAATAGTGCTCATAGAGAACTCACAGCTCAGGTTTTCCTACCTCACCTGTCACTCACAGTCTCTCTGCCTGCTTGCAGTCCTACAGATCGCATTATCAATACACAACCTTTAAATAATGAAACAATCCTTCTCCACGCCTTTATGCCTTCTGCAGGGTTTGTTTGTGTACTGATGCTGCCTTACCTAAACAAATATCAATAACTCAAGTTATGCCTCAACAAAAGAAAAATAACCAACCTGATATACTTTTCTTTTGCCACTGATTCATTCAGGGGTTTGGTTAAGTTTTATTAATTTAAATTTAAGAATCAAATACAAATTGAGAACTTAAAATATACTATTATTGTTAGTGTACTGGATGCCTTGATGTAAGACAATATAACAGTATTGCTAAAAAGTACCATTAAATAGAGAAAAAAACATGTGAGAAAGATTTGAATAGTATCTGTAAAAAAATTCTAAGCATTCAGTTATTTAAGAAATCATTAAAACTCAGCTTTACTATGGTGACATTTTTTACAATCACTTATATCATTGAAATTTTTGATTTCCCTTTTCAAAAAGGACATTTCTGACACTTTTTGTGTAATAGTGGCACTTTGAATGACAGCGGTGTTTCACTGACTCATCACCTTTTAGCAAAACTCCAGGCTTCTCCAGCAAAGTTACCCCTGTTAGTTCATTATTACACTAAACTTGAATCTTGTTTCATCATAGAATCACTGTAAGTTTGACCCTTTTAAAACATTCAGCAGATAAAATAGAGGGAAGAAAATGCCCACCAATATTACCTGAAACCCATCATATTCAAATGCCTTGTTTTTTCTGAGCAGCAGGACAACGTTTTATTATATAAATGACTTGAGCAGTTAAGACAGCACACAATAACAATAGTAAAGTTTTGAACAACTAGTAAATTGATAAATTATTCATTTCAGCTGACCACCGGTCAGTTTCTGGGTGTGTAGGATAATAATGAAACTGCTCACACAAACTGAAAATTGCTGTAAACTGGTAAACATTTTATAATGTTCACGAGCACCTGGCACTCAGGGTCTCAGGATCAGTTGTCTCACTGTATTATTTGGATACAGAACAATCAGAGTAAGCTATCAAAAAAACAAAAACAAAAAAAAATTGCCTCTTAAGACATAATATTGGAATTATGAGTAAAAAAAAGTGACAAAAGTGAAATCTTCTGGATGTGCAAAGCTGACACATCAATATACAACATGCATGATTGAATGTGTGTAAATCTGATATTTTGTAATGTTTATCTTAAATGTCCTGAGCTTCCTGTGAAAACTGCAAAATCCCACCCTAAGTCTTCTGTTTCCTCTCAGTTTTATTGCTGCTTCCTATTTTATTTTTAGCTCGCTTTTCATTTAAGAAACTTCCCTGCCCTTCTTGCCCATGAGTGTTTCCTGTCGATGTGGCTGCCTGCTCCTCCCTTATTTGTTTCACTTGAGTTTCATTATCCTTGCAGTCTGTGTGTTCCCTTCTCTTTAAGTCATACAGCCTTTTTTCTTTGTTAATGGTTCTAGACATTAGCTGCATTTTGTTATATTTAGTTACTTTTGCTTCTGGACCTCTCCCTTGCCTTCTCCTTATAATTGTTTGCCTTTATTCCTGATTTTAACCTGCCTCTACCCGTTAGTTCCACCTTTCCAAACTCACCCATTACAAAAACAAACAAGAAAAAAAAAAGACTTTCAATAATGAAACACAATTGGACTCCAATAAAAAAAAAAAAATATTGTGAGAAGAGGAATATTGAAATAACATTTCATAATTTAAGATTTTTTAAGTGTCTGTAATTATTTTACAACTTTTTTTCTTTCACACAACAAATGGGTAAAGGATCTTTCAAGATACTTTTCTTTAGATTTGTTTGTAATGCAGTCATACTGGTTGTTTTTTGTGCAGCGTATTTCCATGCAGACTGCAGGACATGAAAATATGTTGGAGTTTGTGTGATAGTACATGTGCGTGCAAATCTTTTGGGATCATGGCCATACACTCACCTAACTGAATTCAAACGCTAAGAAGCGAGATTGCAAAATGAAAGAAAAGCAAGGCCTCTTATTGTCAAGGGTCTGTGGATGTTACAGACCGCGTTCAATGTTGTGAGGAGGACCCAAATGCAGACTCTCAGGCAGGCAGAGGTTAACTTAAAGTGAGCTGTTTAATTGCAATAATCAAAAAAGACATAAAACATAAGTCCAAAAAGGGGAACACTGAAAACTATGAACTACAAGGAAACATTCACAGGGAATAAGAACCGCCAGGGAAACAGACACTCTTGACAAAGACGAAGGGGAAGACAGCACTTTACATACACACAGAAGGGCAATTAGAGAAGTGGAAAGAAGCTGGGGAGAACGAGACACACCTGAACTAAATCACAGTGGACGGGACATGGGAAGCAAAACTTAAAGCAAAGCACAAGGAACAATTGATTATCAAAATAAAGCAGGAAGTGAGATAACTTAATTTGGGAAAACACATGAATGAACATAAGACAGGAGACTTAACACATGAGGATGGAACACTGGGGGAGGAATTACACTCTATAGCTACTAGGGATCAAGAACAGGACTAAATACACTAAGGGGGAAAAATACATGAAACAATATAAACACTAAGTAAACCAAGAATCACACAGGATATTTAAATAAACAAAACTTGAAAGTCCAAAACACTCAAACACTGGGTAAACTGACCCAGGACCATGACACTGATGTCATGCATGAGACAAGTAAATCTAAAAGCTAGCACTCACAACACAAAAGAGATTCCACTGTTAATATAATATAATATAATATAATATAATATAATATAATATAATATAATATAATATAATATAATATAATATAATATAATATAATATAATATATCAGCAGAACACAGAGGAAAGAATTATTCAGTCAATGTGCCCAAAGGGTGTTTTACTGTTTCCTCTTTTCCTCCATTATTGTTACTGTATGCTTGTATGTGCACATGAAATAAAGAGCATCAGAAGCAGGAAGACCGAGTGAGTCTGTGTGTGTTTGTGTGTTCAGGACACAGAAATGCTGATGCCTCTCCCGTGGGCCCTGTCAAGCACACTTAGCGTCAGTGTTTACAATGTAAAATGGGAGAAAGTCCCTGTAATTCCAGGAGGCCTGAAGGCAGGTGAGAACAGGAGGAAGACAGGAGCCCGGGGGAAATTGTTCTGATTTGGAAAAGCCCTCAGGGCTGTCTGTTCAAACACATGTGAAGGACGCACTCACCTCATGGTAAAATCACAGTGTATGATGTCACAGGTTTAGATTGATTTCCACTGCAACATAGTTTCTTCTGTCAGAGCAGCTCAATGGATTCGTGGTTACCCTCGGGCAAATTTGGTTTATAATGCTGGCAGGCTGAATACTATTTTATAAAAGAGCCCACAATGTCTCAGTGCTTTTTTAGTTATATGATTCTTCCAAATGTTTGTCAGTCCACCAGATGAAAAAGTTGCTGCCTCTGGCTGAACATAAATCCCCATATAAACACACTGTGTCATTTTAAAGCTTTGCTTACAACAAACAAGATATATTACAAGTTAATTGGTGAGGTCTAGAAGTGCTGATTGGTGAATTTTGATACCTTATGATACAATAAAGTTAGCAGTTTCCTGTTGATTCCAAGCTTATGAATAATGGTATTTAAAAAATGTATCACTGATTTAGAACTTTTCATTATGGATCTTCTGATTAAGACCCATAGCTTATGTAAATCAAACCTAGACTGACTTTAGTCACTCTAACTGACACTACTATGTAATAAAATGCAAGCCAACGGTGTTTCCCAGCATTGTTTAGCTAAGCTTTTAGTTCATCTACTTGTGCAGACTTGATCCACTTTCATGCAAGCAGATTTGGGAGATTGTTTCTTCTGCTCAGTGAGAAAGAATAAACTAGATCAGATGTGCAAGAGTAGTGGTGAAGCAAGTCATTCTGTAGATAGGTCACAGAAACATACGGACTACACTGTAAAAAAAAAAGTAAAAAAGTAAAATGTTATTTATATAGCACTTTTCAAGACAAGAATCTATTACAAAGTGCTTTACAAAGGTATTAAAAACACAGCTGAATGAACACATCTTAATCACACAAAAACAACACAATACACAGAAACATTAAGCCTGTCTGAATAGATGCATTTTCAGCTGTTTTTAAAGGAAGCCACAGAGTCAAGAGTGCGAAGAGAGAGAGAGAGGTAAGCTAAACTGCCAAGAGCTGAGGGTGTCAGGCTCCTTAAGGAGGAAGTAGAAATTGTATCTGCATTTGGGCTCGGGTAATTTGTTGATATATATTTATTTATTTTTGTTGTTTTCTTTCTTGTGTGTGAATGACCTCCGGCCTTGTTTGTGTATGCCTTCTCTTTTAGCCCAGAAGGTGTCTAATGAGAATCAAAGTACAGAATTAAGACTGCACATATTCATGCATCAATAATGTAATTATAATTCAAGAATATAACTACTACTGACACATTATTCACGGAATAATGTTTATCAATATAGGCTTAGAGTAGAGGTTACTTTTACGTTTGGTACTTCAAGTATAATTTGATTATAATTTGTACTTTTACCTATTAAATCCACAATGCTGCTGATTTTACTACTGAAAGCAGTAAAACAAAGTACATGACCTGACTACTTGTACCACACTCGTATTAGGGGTGGTGTGAAGCATGGAAAGGCGGACTGCCCAAAAATCTAAAGAATAATAAGCCATATACACTTTTAAATTAGACCTACAAACCTGAAGCTATACAGTACGCGCGTCAAAGTGCTTCCGGGCACCTGTAAACTCCTGTTTAATCCGCCATAAATATCACTGGGAGACATGTAAAAATACAAAATAAAATAAAATCCAAACATTTTCTGCCAACATGAGTGGGCACGGTCAATGATTCCCATTCAGCACCAAGATGATGTGAAATTCAGTGCAGGCCGCTCTCCGCATCCCTCCCGCCCATCCCCTCCTGCCAGCTGCCACTTGCAGTAGTGGTGATGCTGCTCCCTGGCGTGTAGAGGAGGAGAGAGAGCGTGTCCGCTGCCCAATGACAGCGCAGGATGCTGAGAGAGGCTGCTTGGGTGAATGGAGGCGACAAGATGCCGTCCAGAGCGGCGAAGAAGAGGAATTAACGTCGATAAAGGTAAAGCCCGTTTGTTCATTTTGTTTCACATCAGATCTGTTCGCTTTTCATTACAGAAGAATTAACACCTGACATGCGCGGAGTGTCCTTTTTTTCTTGAGCGTTTTGTGAGCGACTTGCCGGAAAAAAAGCACTGGCTGTGTGCGTTTAAAAAAAATAATAAAAATCATCCTAATTCCGTGGTGGTTGATTGCATAGCCAGTCAGTGCTCACTTGATACGTGAGAATTTGCATTTTTAAGCCGTGTTGACACGATAGAGCAGCGCCGTCTTTCAAAATAAAGGTTTCAATGGCTTTCCCTACGGCGGGTTAGACTAATATTTCATTGGTGTATTCAGACGCACACCACGCTGGAGCCATCGAAAATGTAGGCCCAATGAGCTGTAAATTGCTCGGTCGTGCCTTCCTGTATTACTGTGCTGCATCAAATGTAGCACTGTTCACCCTGTGTCAGTAAGTCGACATAAGAAGAAATAACCTCAGTTGAAAATAGGCGTTTATGATATAGTGAAGGTAGCCGTCATTTCGGGGTGTTTGACATTTTTTTTCTCCCTGTGACATCTTCCATTAAGAGCCAATAGCATACGCGGGGCCATCCTTAAACACTGGAATTGGTGGATAAATGGACATCTACATTTTTCCATCTAATCACCCAAGCGCTGAAGTCAGTGGGAGGCATTTGGAGGCGTCGAGGCTCTGTAGTAGAATACCTGATTAGGAGGCTGCATGTGTTGCACTTGCTCGTGTAAGGAACCGGTTGGTGTGCTTCTGCTTTCACATGAATTACCAACTATTATCAGCCCATATGACAGTCTATTTATAGAAAATGTCCTTCTTTGTCCGCCATTGGCATGCGCTCTGACCTCACATTACCACAGCCGCTCCATATAGTTTAGTAGGCTGGTCGCCTTCATCCGTTTTTATCAGGGTAAGAACAAAATACCCTCGTGCAGCCTTTCAAAAATGTCACGATTGCCTAATAGGAAACACTCCCTGACCCCAGAGATAGCCTAAGCATCCCCTGTGGTGAAATCTTTGTTTCAGAACATCTGTACCCTCTCTGTTGATTCCGCACCACTTCTCTCTGAATTACCAGTGATAATTTCTTTACTGTCTTATACTGTGACAGTATTTGCTGACAGGTTTATCACCTCAGCAGCATAATCTATGTTGCAAGCCAAAAAAATAAAATAGCATGTTTGATATGTATGATTGCGGCAACCCATAGCAGAAAGCCTGAATAATAAACTCGTTAAAAGAAGTTTGGTGTCATAATGGAAATAAGCCCTGATTTCTCTTCTGATTTGTCATGGAACCTTTTGTTGTCTGTGTAAGGTGGATGGTTGCAGTTGGCCTTGTCATCAGCTGGCATCTCTTGAGGTCCTTCTATATTATCACTGTTTCTGCAAAAATATGATACCCTCTTTTTTTTCCCATTTTTGTCAGTTTTCTCAGCCTGACTTTCTCACCAGTGTTCTTCAGATGCAGCTGATGAAATTTTACTTTAGAACAGGGTTACAACAACAATAAAAGGGCCTGCATAGTCTTTTATACCATAAGATGTAAGGTAGAACATATATTTCAGGGTATTTGTCATAGATACTAACTGTACCAGTGCTGAAAGTATCAGTCAGAATCATATAAGTAATTACTGCCTGAGTCCAGTTTCTAAAATGAAACAAACAAGCACCACTACCAGCTTTTGGCACCAAAGGACTAAATGGATGATTTAGCCTGAAAATTTTCACTATGTGTTACCTTATACTGTAAGTACTGTAAGTTCCAACCACAAGCAAATAAAGCTTTCCGTCCCACTGTTCCACCACTGTAAATGCAAGGAGTAAAACACATGACTGTGGCACACTGATGTGCTTGGGATGTGCCATATGGTGGACAGGGAACACCGTACAATATAATAGCAAGCAGCTGATTTCTGTTAGGACAGAGAAAGGCACACTTTTGGTGTGTTTACTCTAGCGGTGCCAGTCTATTGTGCTTTCAAGAGCTGTGTTTGTATCAGCACTGGTCCCAAGCCAGTTTTCCCTTTTAAAAAAATCAGGAAAGTATTTTGGACAAAATGTCTCACTGTTAGATGGCTCATGGCATGGATCTCCAGGAAAAAGGAATTAGGGCGGCTAAGATGGCTGCAGTTTGAATCAAAGGCATATATATAAATAACATTTCCCAACATTATTCTAAATGTGTAGTTTTCTTGTAATTACAAGTTTATATAACTGACTCATAGTGGAAGTTGGATAGCCTACAAAACTTCAGTATGGGGCAGGCAGACACATTTTCGGTCAACTTAAAGAGGAAGAATTGCTGGAGCCACGGGCTGAATCACTGGCTCATCAGTTGTGACACAAAGTGATGGCAACTTAAGTCGAACTAAAACAATAATCTTAATTCTAAAGGAACTCATCTTTGTAGATCATAACAAACACTGATTCATAGGATATTTTCTGACACTGAAAACAACAGTAGTGCCTCAACCCTGAGCAGTGTTATCTCTCAGCAGTATCACCAAAAAACAAATGATTATGAGGCTCATTAGCAGGACAACTCTAATTTATTAAAAGATGCTTCTGTGTAGTCTTTTGCTGGATGCTGTTTTTTCTCCCATAAATTTACCAACCAGACTTCACAGAGCTGCTTTAGCAAGCTGACCACTGAAGATAACAGCAGCAGGCTTTGTTGTTGCACATGTCAGCATATTTGAAATTTGCATTTAATTTGCTGGTGTCTCTTGGAGCATGTAAAGTTAAAAAAGGATGAGTTGTTTTGCAGCTAAAAGATATGGATGAAATATCTTAAGGCATGCTCTGGCCGAGCCTTTAGACAAACTCCATTTGATTTGTTTTTGCCCTTTTTATATCTGTCCAGTTCCATTCTGTTTCCAGACACCTGTTACTTAATACAACTAGCAGAAAAGACACTGTCTTGTTGGACCTTCTCAGCCAGGCTGCAGTGATCGCTCCTGGGCAAGCGTTAATTCACAGATGAAGCTTTGGTGAAAGCAGCTGAGAGTCCCTGTCATCCAAAATCATACTGAATTTCATGCACTGCAGCGACCTGTTGACACGTTTCACTGTGCCATTAATTGTGATTTTATCTGTCCCTCAAAGTAAAATAAAAGAATATACATGACGATAAAAATGGGATGATTTGCAAAATAAACCCTCAAGTCACCTTTATGCTGCTGGAGCACACACCATCTACATTTGGCCACATTTTTTTGTTTTCTTTCTTTTTTTTTTTTTCCCAGTGTTTTTT
>VUQS01000650.1:0-11835 GCA_015108495.1 Heterochromis multidens | reverse complement strand
GCTTTTTTGCATGCAGAGAGCAAAGTGAACCAAAGTCAAAATCCTTGTTTGTGAGCACAAATGTGGCCAAATACAGATGATTCTGATACTCACAATGAACACTTATTGTAAGACAGGGGTGTTGTGTCAGGCATCAAAAAATTAAAACCAGGTACATCAATGTCACAATCCAGTGAGAAACTGCAAACCAAGTCCATGCAAATTCTTTGTGGGCTAGTGTGATAAATTGCTGAATTCTTACTAATTAGTAAGTGATAATTGCTGTGGTACTTTCACACTTTGTATAACTCCACTTCATAGTATTATAAACTGAGGCTGTAGTGTGTTTAGGCAGTGAGCGCCGTCTCTCAAGCTGGATTGCCTGGCATACATTTCATACTTCACTGGTACTTAAACACCACATCCCCACAAACACCCCCTTGCAATGTTGAGTGCAGGGCTGAATTCATTCTGAATTCCTGCTATGTTGAAATAGTGCTGAAAATTCCTATAGATATTTTATGTTCTTGAAATTATGCAAAACCAGTTGACAAGCAGTATATCGTAGGCCCTAGGGAGGCTTTGATGGCAAAACTGTAGGTGAAGATGGTTTGTGTATCTTATACATCTCATATCTTGATAGATATATGAGAACTGCTGCTGAATATTTTCATGTGTGCATTTCGAACAAAATACAAAACGTTAAATGTGTTGCATCACTAAACCTTTGGTCAGGGTCCTCTACATCTCTGTGAGGCTAGCATAACCAGGAGTTTTTCCATACATCTCCAAGCAAATTGTCTCATTAAAACATCTGTACTATGGTCTTTGGAACTGAGGTCAAACATGCTGTAATTTGAATCACTGGGATCTTCAAATGCATTTTGTTTCATCCGCTTGTTGACTGATAAGGGCATCAACAACAACAACTGGCTGTTTGTGACATTTAATTAAAGGTTAAAACATTTTTACTATCAATTTTTAGTTCTCACTATGAAAGAGCATTTTTCTATGTATTCTCATTCCTCTAAATGAGCTGGAACTCAGAGTGGAAGTCCAAGGGCACCAAATTTTGTCAGAAGAAAGTCAAATCACCCCACAGGCAACAGAAATTACTGTTATGGATTAAATAGAAAGCAGACCCAGATGCAGACTTAGAGATGGATTAAACTAACTGAAAACTGACCTTTATTTAGTTAGAGGCAGCAAATTCAAACTGTAGATGAAAACAGAGAGGACTAATCCATACAGGCACATAGGCAGGTAAACAGTACAACACAACAAAGAGCAAATGCAAATGGGGTTTTAAATACACACTGGGCTAATTGGGGAAATGAAAAACACCAGGGAACACAGCTGAAACTAATCAGGGAGAACGAGACAGGGGATGTAAAACTAAATACAAAGCACATGAGGCAGGAGACTAGCAAAATAAAACAGGAAGTAGCTAAGAAAGACCCACTAGCAGGGAGATGGAGACTTAACTAAACATGGGGAACACAGGGAAGGCTAACTAAAGAGAGGAATACCACAATAACCACAGAATAGAACAGAAACTAGACAGCAAAACTACTAGAACTCAAAATGAAGGACTACACAAATAACAAACACAACCCACAAAAGAGATAACACAAAAGCTCTGGAATAATAGATAAAAAATAAACTCAAGAAACAAACTGAAGATATTTAATAATAAACAGAACTTGAAAGATCACAAGACACAAGACACTGGGTAACAGACCCAGGACCATGATAATTAGATAGAGAGGCTGTGTGTGGCTTTATGTTTTTGACAATAACTGTAGAGCCTGTAGGTCATGGGGAAGTAAATTCTCATAGTTTTTTTCTGTCATAGATGAGGTAATTGCATATACAAGGTTGTTTTAAATGTAATATTTTTTGTGTAATTTTTCCTTCAACGTTTCTCAAAACTTTTTTTCAGATTCAGTTGCCCTGTAGAATTTCAATGTTGTGCACATAAGGAGATGGGCAATCTTTGTAAATATGAAATAAGTGATGGACTGATTGCTGTGGTAAGTCTCAAAATGGCTCAGGGAATCATGTATCTCATAAGCTGTTTCATGATGCCAGGCTGGAAGAAGCACAAACCTCAGAGACTGGCAATGAAACCTGTAGGTAAATTTTCTCTTGTGAACAACTGTGGGTGGTGGTACTGATTCATGACTCACTCATTTGGGTTTTGTTATGGTTTAAAGAAGCATGGTTGCCTTTAATTGACAAGTATGCCAACACAGGAAGCTGTAGCCAACTGTATGCCAGCTTTACCTCTTCTAATTTGATTAACTGAACTTGACCTCTCCACTGTGGTTTTTGTGGCTTTTGTATAATTATTAGTGGAATTATCTGACAGATGACATGGTTTACTGTAAGGTACAGCCCATCCATGAAGTTTGTGTTCCAGTGGTGAGTGATTTTTTTTTTTTTTTTATTAGTCTGTGGACTAATATAATATTAATCTACAGTAATGTGGAAGATCTCAGTCCAGCCCGCAGGACTGAAAGGGGAAGGAGTTTAATAAAAGAAAGACATTGTGTTATGAATCTCAGAGAAGGACTGCAGTCTTTACTGCTATTTAATTTAATTAGAAAAGACTATTGATACTTAGAGTGGATTAAAATAGACCTAAACTTTACCTTTACCTAAATTCTGACTGTTGTGATGATAGAATCAGAGTTGGAATGAAGTCTTCAAAAAGGCAAAAAGTGGAGATTGAATGTCAGCCTTTAAACCACAAATGGACTTATAAATAATTTGTCACAAGTGTCGGTTCAAAGACAGTATGTTTGATTTGCAAAGAGAGTGTAGTGGTGTTCAAGGAATAGAACATAAGGAGACATTTTTAACCAATTTGTCATCACAGGAAAGAGAAGTAAAAGCCCTAAAATTGTTATTTCATCTACTGTAATTGCCAGGCAGAACATTTTCACCAATCATTGCTGATTCAAGTCTGTACTGCAGTGGCATTAAACTTTAGGTTAGCTACAGAAGTAAAAAGCAGTCTGACAAAGTCACTTAAGTAATAGATCAGAACATGGTTTGAGTTTATTTACATATAGCCATTTATATGTTCGTATTTGGTGTCCATGAATAATAATTTCTAATTTCTAATTCTAATTAATTTAATTTATTAATTCATTGATGTAGACATGTGCTTAAGGCAAAATTACATTTTGATAATTGCAAAACTGCCTGCATTGACTCCTTATTAACAACTTAGTGTGTGTTATCAATGACCTATTCTGTTGTGCAATTAGGAAGACGAAGTCTAATTAAAAAGATGATAAAGCATTAAAGAGTGGCTGTAGCTCAGGAGGTAGAGCAGGTCATCTACTAATTGGAAGGTGGGGGGTTCGATCTCTGGCTATTCCAGTCTGCATGCCAAATGGGCAAGATACTAACCCCAAGTTGCTCTGTGATGCATCTATCGGAGTGTGAATGTTAGATAGAAGATCAGTTCATGCAAATTCATGCAGTTTAACATACTGTATTTCTGGTGGAAGACTGGTGGACCTAAGAGCGGACTATAGCAACCTCCCAGCACATCTATCAATGACTCTCAGGCATGAAAACCTTTACAGCGGGATCCATGCCTACTGGCTGAAGAGTGCCTGCTAGCACTAATAAGTAGGCTGTTAACAGCAGGTACTCACCCAGACTGGCTAACACAGAGCAGAACAACCCTGATTATGATGGATCCCCACAAGGGTACAGGAGGCTTTGAACTACTGCTCAGTTACCTTAAGCACATGAGTCAACACATGTTGACATGCTCAGAAGGGCATTGGAATCAACACCAGCTACTCATTGGCAGACCAGTACATCAAGACTCTAAAACCAGGCAGACCAACCTGAGCACCACCTGAATTGACTACAAGAAAGCCTACAACTCAATTCCCTACACATGGATAATGGAGTGTTTGGGACTATGTAAAGCTAACAATGCACTGAAAATGTTCATCAGGAACTGAATCCAACTGGAAGACAACACTTGAGGCCAATTCCAAGGCAATCGCGCAAGACTCTTTTACTAAGGAGCCAAACTGCTGGAAAATATGCAGAATGTGGGTTAGCATTGTTGTGCTGAAATGAAATAGGCTTTTCCCTAAAATAGACTTCCTCTATATTGCAGCATATGCTTCTCCAAAACTTGTATATATAATTTAGAATTAATGGAGCCTTCACAGATGTGCAAGTTACCCATCCCATGAACTGTCAAGTCACATGGTTAGTCCTTTTAAATTTTTGAACTGTTTGGATCTTTTAAAACATAGTGGCCACAATTAAAACTAGAAACAACCTAAAAAGACCCTTTCCCGCTTCACAGTTATTACAAATGACCCAGCTCAACCATAGGATTATAATGGATAGATGATGCATATTCTATGGGCCAAAAAACACAAAAGCTTTAGAATGCATGATAAGCTGTCTTACCAAGCAAGATTCTTTTAGAATAAATGAAAACCAATTGGACCATGGCATTCAGAATGCATCACTAACCAACAAACATTTCTTCTGCTGTTTACTTTTTTTTTTTTTTTTTTTTTTTTTTTTTTTTTTTAGGTCAACTTTTATTTTTCGTTTTTAGTTTAGTTATCAATAATAACCTCAGTTTGGTGCAGACAGGGCTTTTCATTGCTCAGAATAGGTATTTGGGGGTAGACTATGCACATAAGCATGATCTGACCACATACAACAGACTTGTTTCACAGCAGCAATTTTGGCACAAAATATGAGTTAAAAATAGGAGTATTAATGACATTAATGACCATCCTGTTCTAGGGCCTTAATTAATGTCATTAATCATACCTGTGCTTACCTATATCAAAAAGGGTCTGAAATGAGTTAAAAAGGGGTGTGCGTTACCCTATGTGGCAGAAACCACATTTTCCCGTTATTTTTGGCATTTGAGAAACACAAAATGTATATTATGCTTGAATAAATTAATTCCCAAATAATAAAAAAAAAGTAAAAATTAAAAAGAATTACAATGCTGGTGATTTTCCTTTCCATTTATGTGGCTGAAACCTATTTCAGAGTCAAAATTCATATTGCAGGAAAAGCCCTGTGCACACATCTCCCACCTTATCTTGCAAAGCTATCAGCTCGGAGTCTCTCGTGAGCCATTATAGAAGGCTCAATTATCAGTTTTAAAATTAAAGCCATCTGTCTTTCAGTGCATGAGCCTGACATCAGATATTTGCCTCTCATCCTGATGTTTTCTTTGGTTGTCCATTGATTAGTAAGCAAGGCAAATTAAATGTTTTGCTCTACTTCATTTGCCTTGTTTACTCCATTTCCATCACCAGAAAGTGGTTACACGATAACATCTACAGTCAGGTAATTAACAGAGGGGTTGTTAATTTGCTTTGCTTCTTTCATTTTGTTAAATATAATATATCAAGTGGATAAGCATGTCTAAGCATGTCTATTCATTCTGACATATTGAGGCATCTATCTTAGTTACCAAATGATGATATCGGCTCTCTTTAGCTGGAGAAACATGCACCTTTTATGAGTCTGTGGACATAAATTAAAACTGGTGACCTGAAAGGGGAAAGTGGATTTTGCCCTGAATTAGACACAGGCTCTCCAGCCTCACTGTTGTTAGTGTGCTCTGTGTAATTTTCTTTTCTTTTCTTTTTTCTTTCTTTCTTTAGTTCTTCATCCACAGCACTGTTATTTAAGAAGCAACTGTGCATCATATGGTTTGTTGTTGTTGGTATAAATCGTTGTGCTGCTCAGATTTTACAGCCTGTAGCCTCCCTGAGGTGGCCCTATTTGTGTCAGGTCATCCAATTCACTCTGAAAATTTAATAGTTCCAATAAAGAAACATGACTGAGGACGTTAATCAAAGGCAGTGGAGACATTTCACAATATGCAGAAGAGATAAAGGAGCAACAATTACAGGGCAAAGAGTGCTGTAGTTAGACTGGTAATCTAATTAAGCAATTATTATCAGAGAAGCAAATGAGTGATCTCCCTGACAATCCTCCTCATAATTTTTCTAGAGCTGCTGACATAAAAGAAGGCCTGAAAAGAAAAAAATGTCAAGAGTATGACATCTTTAATTTTGTTGTTTTAATGGGGAAAGAAACATAAAACGGCTCTTTATGGATGGGGTGGTTCTCCCTTTGAGACTGTTACTGTGATTAAAGGCTTTACACACAAACCTGATTTAAAAACAGATGTCTAGCCTTTTCCACGCTGTCTTTTTGTCATTTTTCCCTTGCCGACACATATTGAATGCTTTTGTCCTTTTTGTACATAACCGCACTGGAGCAAACATGTGTTGCTCTCAGCTAAACCACAAATATAATTGCTGTTTATCTTCCATGGCTGTTGCCTTCGCTTGTCTTCTGTTTGCGCAGCTTATTGATTTTTGGGAGAGACTGGCAGCATCGCGTCCTGCCAGATCTAGTTATTTCTGAACACATCTGAAATGGTGACATCAGATGGCATGTTTAGGTTGTCATCAGTCCTACAGAGTGGCCTCGATACCCATCCCACTACTATGAAACCAGAAAAGTTTGAATGCAGATTGCGTTGTCAGACAGCTCTCCATCTTTGTCTTGAGGAAAGTAAAACATTCACTGTGGCTTTTATACTCCATTGTATTTGATTGCATTGTATTTTACAGGTGTTGCAGTTATTGTGTCCACCCCCTTGTAGCTGGCATGCCTTCACACTCCTACAGTCTGTTTTCACAGTTTCCTCTCCCACTCCTCATCACTCTCACTTTGCAGTTCAGATGCAGGTTCACATGATTGCTAGAACATTAGCTATCTTGTGAAAACGATATTCACAGCTGTTGCTAAGCGAATAATAGCTCTAACTACTGACTCATGATAATGTTTTTTTCATCTTCAGAAGAAAAATTATATATATAAGCAGCTCTGCAAGATAAGCGGATAAATACTTGTGCTAACTTTCAATCAGCTATTATTTATCTGTCATTTTGGATTGAGTGTGGCTTGAGTGAATACGTTTGTTCTTGTTACAGTGAGGTGAAAACTCCAAATTGCACTCCTATTGTGGTGACACTACAGTATCTCATTGTCTAAAAAGCAACTTCATTTGCATGAATCTCTGTAACTGATTAAGCCAACGAGCCGTGGTCTTTGTAGGAGGCTGATTACTTCAATCTGCATACAAATGAGCATTCAGGGAAACACTGCCTGGGTGATACTGTAGCAATCACCTGGAAGCTTGGATTAGTGTTTTCAAAGTGGAGCAAATATTTGATTTAGAAATATTAATGAATAGGCTAAATGTAGCCGAATTAAATATTTGAAAGCTTTTGCTCCAAAATCTCCAAAGCTTCATTTACATAACATGATGGTTTCATTTTTTCGGTGATTGCAAGCTTGAAAAAGCGTTTGCTGTGTTTATTTATGAAATAAATGTGAAACTTTGTGAACTCTGCTTTGAAAATATGCAACATATGCAATATTTTCGGGGTGAAACCTTCAGTGCATATTCTCCCTGAAAGTACAAAGAAGGGATTTCTCTGTGTGCACATGAAGGTTTGATCATTCTTGCAAGAAGTGAAACAGCAGGGTTCTTACCGCTCTGGTGGGATTGCTCTGATCAATGGGGTTTTTGAAGTCTGTGCGAAGCTCATCAAATGCAATGATCTGAAAAAAATAGCAGACATGTGTGAGCTTGTTTTATTTCACTACCACTACGCTGCAACTGTAATATAAATTTAGCTGTTGTCTTCTGACCACTCTTAGAATTTGGTTTGACTCAGTTGGCTGTACATTGTTGCACTCCCTACATCCCCTACAGCTGCAGCCACTTTGCCTGAGTACATATGGTGACTTAATGGCATATGTAAATGCAGACATTTGCTTTTGTCCTTTATGCTATTAGGGAGGTCTTCTTGTGTTGGCATCATGTGTGATTATCTAGTTTTTCTATGCTTGTGCTAATGAAATCTTCATTGAAACTGTCCCCCAGTTTGTCACTGAATAAGTACCAGTTGGACTGTTACTTGACCCCCATACAACTTTGCATCTGTGCTACACCAGTGTGCTAATTCCTTTACTATGAAAGGTTGTAGGAGAAGTGAACAAATTCATCACAACAGCACATATGAATAAATATATGGGTTGGTTCGTATGTTAAGACCAATAATTAAGTTCACACTGGAAAATGAATTTTAACACAAATCCAATAAGTGTTCTTCACAAGTTATGCTTGGGAATGTTGAAATTTAAGAAGGTATACGAATTAACATTTTTGCTGGGTTCATATTTAAGAGCACTGTGGTATATAACTGGAATATAAACTATCTTGAGTGTCTTTCTACATATTGAAATATAATATTCAGATACACTGATACACTCTAACTGCCTCCTATGAGGCGAGTATAAGTGACAATTTTTCTCACCAGCTCCCTGATTAATAGCTCTATAAAAACACAAATAATTCTCAGTGTAAAGGCCACCTGCTGTGCTTATCATCAGCTCAGGTTTTAAAGAGCTAAGCTTGCCTTTGATGGCTCATTGAAAAGCCATAGCAAACAGACATCATTTGCAGATAAGTGAACATCAGCAGTGACTGATGGCATGAAGGGAGAACACTTTCCACATACTGTATGAGCCTATATAGCTCTCCCTCGTCTTCGTTCACAATTAGCTCTGTTGTAAACAGATGCAGTTTCCATGGCGACACGATGAACCCCTCAGTGGGCACCATGGTTACTATACCAGTGAACGAAGGTTCTGATTGGTTGACAGCCACATACAGTTGGGGTGCTGTGCCCGTGGGTGGAAGCAGACTGGGGGAAGGGGTGAACAAAATTATAGGTTGATAAGCGTTTCAGTCACATGGTCGAGAGGCGAGCCAGACACAGGCTTCTCGCTCTCTCTTTCACACAGACACACTGACTGACTCATATGTAGTCTCACCCACTTAGTCAATTGGTACGTTAGTCATTTCAAGTCCTATATTCATAATGATGCGTTTTTGTGCTTCGCGTTATTCCTGCCTCCACGGAGGGAATGTTAAAGGTTTAGAGATCAAAGCTTCGGTGTTTGTTGAGTCTGTGTAACAAGCAAAACGAGTGCACTGGTCTCCAGCGAAAACTGTGCAAATTCCACTCAAAATGCCTGCGGGCAGTCAGCTTCACAACAGTCTGGCGGTGAGATTTATGATCACTGTGTTTTGCTGACTGTCTGTACTCATTATTTGGAGTTTGCTGAAGCCTGAACACCTTATGTGAGGAAATGTTTATCGTCAGTACTGTGGGATCATAGGTTGCTTTAAGGTGGAGGGGTAAAGCCAGCTGGAATCTATACTTTTATAAAAGTGTCATTTGGTGGCTCTTAAGAGGTCATTTGAAGTGTCTGATAAGTACAATTACACCCTTTATAGATTCAGTGGACACATTAATGCAAGCCATTATCTCTAGAGGACCTGAAGTGTGTATGTTATGTGTGTGGGCGACTGTGTTCGTCTGCCTGTGTGGGATGCTACAGTGAGGATGCTACAGTCGCTGTGTGTCAGTTGTAGTTCTAGTGTGTTCACAGTGCCACTCACCTGCCATATGACAAAGAAGATGAGAGCTGCGCACAGTACCAAGGTGAGCATGTAGCAGAAGGCCGCAAAGGTGAACGCCATGGCTGCGCCAGCCAGCCTGACAAGGAGATGGGTCAAGGGAGAGAAAGGAAACTTGTTCCCTGCTCTTTGCCCCTCTCTGGCTACTGGTCACTCTCCCTCCTCCTTTTACTGTGGTAGAGGCTATTGTTGGTTTTCCCCTTTGATGCAAGCTGAGTCTATATTGTCCAGGTGGGTAAAGCACTCAGTTTTAGTAACAATCAATAATCAGCTGATGTTGTAGCTTCACTGCTTACTTGTTTTCTGTCTTTGTCTCTTTTTGTAAATCTGACAGCAGGACAGCTCTTTCCTTGCTGTGATCTAGGAAGCACTTATATGTCTGTTCACGGCCACAGTAGTCTGCCGTTGGCCCAGTGCTCCTCTTTTCAGTCTCTGACAGGGAAAATGTCTGTCTCCTCCTCCTCCTCCTCCCTGTAGTTTCTCTTTAGACAAAGCCTACACATCATTTTTTTTTCACTCACAAACCACCAAGTGTCTGACTGACATGGCGACAACAGAAGCACAGGTTTCTTGTCGATACTAAGAGCAGTAAAAACAGCGAGAATTATTGACCAAGACGGTTATGGCTTGTGATAGTTTAGTAGTTTGTTGTATGGCTTTCAGTTCATCTGTTGCTCTGAATCCAGAACACCATTAATGACGCATATATTTCCAAGTCATAGTTAACAGGTTTATATCTGTGAGTTGTTATTTACAGTCTTTACTTGTTATGATTACTAAACTGCGGAGTAATTATTTACGTCCTATCTAAGATTCAAGGTATTGCTTTGCACATTACACATTTATATTCTGACAAAGCAAATTACAAGTTGCCTCTGCTGATTTCGCAAAGTAAGAAGTATAAATCAGTGAGGCAGCAAATATTCTAATTGAATCAAAAGATTAGTTGACACTTCAAGATCACCCATTGAAGAGGGCTTACAGATGCAACATCAGAATACATTATTGATAGTTTTAGTTAGCATGGATCGACATCTTGACTGACCTTAATATCGAGTAGCGAATACCTGTGTCTGGTAGGAGACGTGTCTGCCACTGAACAGTCCACTCTTTCCTCTTCTCTGTCAATTTGGGTCGGCACCATGTCAGAATTCTCTGCTCTGCATGTTTGTCTCAAGCGCATCCCTCAGATATCTCCAAAAACATGAAGACTTGTCTCTGCTGATGTGCAGGTTAAATTATTAAATTCTAGCAGGGAAATATTTACACAGAAGCCTGCAGAGTGTCTACATGTTGAAACCCATTTGTGTTGATTTTAAAAACACTCCTGTTCTCAAGTAAAAAAAATCTCCACAGCCCTCAGGAGTCATAAGTTACTGAGTCCACCTTACTATCATCTCTCCTGCTCCTTGTGCACCCTGCTTTCTTTCTTTCTTTCTTTCTTCCTTCCTTAACTCCCCCTTCTTTTCATCCCTCTCAAAGATTTTGAAAACAGACCTGAATGTGCTTCCTGAGTCTACTGTCTCTGGCTGTCTCTTCCTCTATTTCTTAGACTGCGAGAGAAATATTTCCATCACGGTTGATGTTATAACGGTCAACCAATAGCATCGCTCTGTCTCCCTCCCTCTCATTTGCTCTCTCCTCTGCCTTTCTCTCTTCCTCTGTCTGTCAGACTCTCCCTCTCTTGCATTTATACATTTCCATAATCCCTTGTTCCCGTGAGACTGATGAGGGGGCAGGGAAGGCTGCAAATGTCTGGTTTCTCGCTCTCTCCCCCCTCCTTATTAGCCCCTCTCGCCCAAGCCTTCAGT
Source organism: Heterochromis multidens (assembly GCA_015108495.1). NCBI lineage: Eukaryota > Metazoa > Chordata > Actinopteri > Cichliformes > Cichlidae > Heterochromis > Heterochromis multidens. Next base: position 462 of record VUQS01000650.1, on the reverse strand, counting down.
CATCTGTCATTCCATGAAATATAACTCTGTCTCTTACAGGGTGTTGCTCTCTGTCATTTGTCATTTCTTTCAGTTCTCTCCTTTCAATGCATTCATTAAATACCTCAATCTCACTTTTTGATTATTCTCTCTTTTTTTGTAACTTCACTCTATTAATAAACAGAATCCACTAGTGCCACCTAATGTACACTGCTGCCACATCTGTTATTATAAGCATCCAATACTATCATATGTCACTCTTAGTGTTGATATTCATATTATTTCTGTGACCAATTTAGGCCCAACCTTTTTTTAAGCATGTTATTTATTGTAATGTTTTATTTATTTGTTATATATATGTGTGTGTGTGTGTGTGTATATATATATATATATATATATATAGACACACACACACACACACACACACACATATATATATATGATATATGTACACCTCTCTGACTCACTGGCTGACTGAATGGC